>JAVQJL010040597.1:0-16897 GCA_036024295.1 Nannoperca obscura
AAAGCGACTTCCAAGTGGGGAGGTGACCGGGGGAGTCGGGGGTCGAACACATGACCTGCTGGTTGATGGGCACACAGCTGTGTGCACACAGCTGTACCCCTCAGCCAACACACCTCCAAATATCTGCATTATGGGCATGTGATTTAAATGGAAATTAAAAATGCATAGTGCTGCTACTGTGCTATAAAATTTCACATTTATGGTAATAAAGGGTCAATTAAAATAACTTAAATTTTTTTTCAATTTGTATTTTGAAAATTTGCATTGTCAGACCAGGTTAACTGAAATGGCTATAGTAAATATCTCTATATTAATAACTTTCTTTTCTCAAATTTAAACTAAGGCACTCACAGTATGTTCACCAAATAACCAATGTACATATCACCATTAAAGGGCTCAGTTTAAAGCTGTATTCCTGTAATAATTTAAACTTGACGATTGCACAGTGGTCAAACCCTACATTAACTATACAGGAGTGTGTTTGAATCAGTTTAACTTTGTTGTTCATTCAGAAAATTGTCTTGTTAACATCAACAAGACAAAAACAATGTGTGTGTGTGGTGATTTCTATATATTTTGTGCTTTGTTCGTTACTCAGGTGTAACTGATTACATTTAAATGTGTCACCTCATCTTCATATTATAGAGGGAAATGCCTTTTTAGTCCTTGAATTGGATGTATATAAGTATATAAACACATCCAAGCAAACAACCATAAAAGTTCACAAAACGGGCGATTCCAGAAACACAACATTCCATGAGTGGCCTGAAGACGGGATGTAACCTGCCACAAACAGTTTCTGTGTGGGCATGATGCCTCAACCATGACTAACCACGGTATGATGGAGAGTGATATCAGTTTGTCACTCTGGGGTTCATCTTGGGTGTTTAGGAATAAGAGTTGTATGTGTCCAACTCGTCTATCCTCGGTAATCCCCTTTATAAAAGACAAAAGAGACACTCAGTAACAATGACAAATGTCAACGTGGAAATGAAAAACTGGTCGTGGCTTGATTTAACTGTGCAACTCTGGTTTAACCAGCTCAAACAGTGTGGCAAATTACTCTGGCATTATGACAAATACTTTCAAACTTACTGTGAAGATTTCCAACGGCACCACAAGACCAAGCACAATCCAAGCACCAACATAATGGGAATGATTTTTAAGTATCTCACGATATGTTCGGTACTTTTCTGGGTGGTGCGTTCTGTGGAAAATTGCAAAAAATATGACACTGTAAACAACTAAATGATTTATTTTATCTGATGATTTGATATCACATCCTAAACAAGATTTTACTTTTTAAAGATGTTTTATGATATGTTATATTATGACTGTTGCTTTGTTTACAGCTCATTTTGTGATACTTTGAATGTGCAGTAAAAAAAGATAGTTACCAGACACTCCCTCGCAGTTATGGCTAATGATAGCTGATATGCCTTTGGGCTTGACGTCACATGTAGGTTCTGAGGTCTGTTCTATGGTGAGTTTTATGCTGAGTGTGCTGTTGAAATGGTAGAGGCCAGAAGGAGCTTTCAGGGTGTATTGGTTGGTTATGTTGGTTGACGATGAATTTGTAAGAAGTTGTCCATCCAAATTCCACTGAATCTCAGTGTCGCTGTAGTTTCCACTTACATTGCACTGGAAAACCTTTATACTTAAATTGGATATCAGGTCCTGACAAACATTGTAGTTGGCTGTTGAGAGAAGACTCAAGTTAAAATTGTGCAAGATCTTACTACTTATACTGTAAATGTATGAGTGAATGAATGAGTGGTCAGATACTGTAGGTAAACTTAATGAATGAATGACTCACCAGCAATGGTTAGATTCACAAAGCGTCTCTCGTATACCGTTTGACTATGAAAAGAACATCTGTATATCCCCTGGTCATGCGCTGTGATGTTGGTTAGGAGAATGGAGCAGTTCTTGTTGCTCTCATTCTGAAATGTTTTGACCCTGCCAATGTATGTGCCATTTAACATGTCCATGTGAGTGTTATTGTATGTGAGCACCAGCGTCTTCTCTGGTTCCTCCATCTGCCACTTAAATTCATTGTCTCTCTCTGAGCAGTTGCATGGCAGAAGGACATCGTCTTCTAAGACGCCTGTGACCGTCACGTCCTGACCTACAGTAGAAAAAGTAAGTTGAGATTAGTCCAGTCCTCAGACGTTCTTTAAAATATTTGTTTTAAGAGACATTTCTCAGCACATACACTGTAAGACATTCAACTTAAAAACCTGCCAAGTTTCCCTGCTGCCTTCTAAAAATGTTAATATAATAATAATTAATACAAAAGTGGGCTCATAAGTTGTGAAAATATAAAACCAACTGAGTTTTCACTAAATGTGAGAAAGCAAGTTCGGTAAACTTGAGATATTATTTAATCAACAACCTAGTTAAACAATAACTAAGGTCAAACAATAGTAAAATATTTAGTATAGTTTGAAGAGCCACTTTTGAATTTGACATAAAGGCTTTCAAGCTGTCTCTGCTCTTGTTGGAGCAACTTTCATACCAAAGTCTAGACAAATACTTTACACAAAGCTGCTCATACTGACTCCTGAGTATACAGGAGGACTGAATGGGGCTGAATTGGATACTGCATTAAGTTAATTGTAAGAGATTAGTTGATTCCACTTTATTCCTGTATGATTTAACTGTATAACATCTGTATAACAATAACAACTGTCATCTGTTACCTACTTAAAACAAATCTAAATTCATTATAGTAACCACGTAGCTCTAGGCCATCACACACGTGGCCTCTATTCCCTTTCTGTATGTATTTTAACTACCAACGTGCCTAATTTATTCAAATCATAAAGTCCTATTTTAAACTAATCAATCATTCCCTCACGTCTGCTAATTGCTGTGCAGATTGTATTTATGTGACCCAGTCTGGTAACTCTGACCCTTTTCACTGTGCTGTTGTTCAAATACAACCTCACAGCCGCTCCTAGTAAGAAACTGTAGACTCTCACTTTGTTTGTTTTTCTCTCCAAGTGTATGAGGAAATGAACCACATTATTGCTGATTGCCAAGACCACTTGAACAATCTCAGAGCGTTGATCTAAACTAAAAGGAAAAGTCACGATTTGGTCATTAGGTAAAAATAATAGAGAATCATTCTATAGGCTTTTGCACTGAAGCCCAAACCTTGTGTTGTAGAAAACTAAAAATAGCCTATAGGGTGTATAAGTACATTTAAATAACGTAAAATATACCATAAATATAAATATATCAGTGAATATCTTGCTATGGATTCCAAGAGCCAAATCTCTCAAGAGCTGAAAGAGGTCAAGCAAATGAATTTAGCAGGTCATAACAGTCATACATCTGAATTGGACTAAACATGGAGACAAATAATCTATCAGACAGGAATATAGCAGAAACGCAACATGTGATTCACGTTAAACAACTCTAGCAGTGTTGCAACACAGAGGAACACTTTCATGTTCCACTTTTTATACAATACTGCTATATAAGCATTTACAATATACTATATGTTCAGAGAAAAAGACTGAATCAATACAGTTGAGTGGTTTGAATAATATGAAGTTTTACCTGAGACAATTACCACCATTAGCGCTCCAAGTAAAGTCCTCATTTTGCGCTCTAATGGACCTCGTGTGTCTCTGGGAAGGAACTATTCTTGTTCTTATCGGCTCCGTTATTGTTGTTTTAATCCCATTTGAAGTTCTCAGATTGTGAACAGGTCGGCAATCCATACACGTCTGTCTTCGGACAGTTGTGAGGAAAAGTGAAACTGGTTTCACTGTTGCCGTCATGTGTCATCGCCTCCCTCCGAGGACTAAATAAATTAAAGTAACCAGCGTTAACTATTTGAGTACTGCAGATACCAAAAATGCCCAATTAATATGAATATTACAGGCAGACTATACAACATGTAACATTATTTTATTCAGTATTGCGCCACTCGATGAATTTCATTGGGATTATCTGTGTATATTTGATCAATCTTATCAAACGGGTGGGTGGAAAGGCTCTAGGTCAAATGTGAGTTTTCTGTGGCGTGAAAGCACACACACATAGTTTAGTCTACAGCCACACACACACACACACACACACACACACACACACACACACACACACACACATACAGACAGTAAGACTCGCTCCCCCGCCCCCATCCAACACCAAACACATCCAGTCTCACACCGTCACCGTCGGGAGCTAAACAGGGAGGGATCACAGGGATCACAGGGATCGGAATCTGAGCGCTTCAGCGACAAATACCACCACTCTGCTTTAACCTTTTTTTTTCTAACGAAAAAAAAATCGTGAACATAACGGGGGTGCTGGATACCGGGAGGACGGCATGGGAGAGCACACGGCGTTTCTGCTGTTACTGGTGGCGACCTTGACGCTTTCATCCGAGGTGAGTAGCTTACAGCGGAGGAATCTCTCGGGCTTGTGGGAGAGCGTCGGTGAGCCCCGTCCCGTCGCTCCGCTCCTCTGCGGGCCTGTAGCTGCTGCGGGCGTCAAACGCACCACCGTGCATCAAACGCACCACCGTGCATCAAACGCACCACCGTGCCAACCGCCGTGTCATATCCGAATAATAACGGTTAAATTGTAAACATACCAGAAAATACAGCGTAGCTTATAATGTTCCCCAGCTGGTATGAAGGCTGTGTAACAGCAACAGCCGTGCCGCTACCGAAGATAACATTATTACCGGGCTCTGCTGAGGCCCACTCTTCTTTTGAGCCAGTAAAGTGGGTTTTCCCTGACCCCTTTGAGCATCTTGTTGTTGTTGAGTTCATCGACAGTGTGCACAGATTTACTGCGTAGCATCAGCAAACCAAACAATGCCAGCAATGCTACCTAGGCCTGCCGTTAGTTGTCAGTGATTGACAGCTCGGCCCTGTCGTGTTGGACGTGTTTTACTCAGTTCTGTGTAACACTAGTTAGGTTTTTTTTTTAATTACTAGTTAGATACCCAAGTAAAGACACCTAACTAGTGCAGTGAATATGTTATGGTGAGCTAACGTTAGCTAGCATTTTTCTCTAGAAAATTAGCCAGATTGGCATGGCAACCGGTACAGGCTAACGTAACGACGTGTTCGGTCAGTTTGTCCTAAAAATCTTTCAAACAAACCTGTTGACTCGCCAACTATACCTGGACAAACACAACAAGCAGTTCAGCTTTGATGTGAATCACATATGCCCCTCTGATACCGACGGAGGTTTTTAGCAATGCTAATGTACAGTGTTACTTTGGTGCTGCTGCGTCGACCTGGTCCACTCGGTCCGGTCCAGCAGCACTGCAGCTGCAGGGTGGTGATATTGCTGAGGAGAATGGAAAAAGGATGCAGCCTTTTTTTTTTTTTTTTTTAAGTTTGACACAAGCAAGATGGCGCCTACTGCTGCTGTACTGGACCAGAGAGAAACACACAGCTCAGGACCAGCTGGAAATAGAACCTGCATTGCAATATGCAATCATTAGATGCATACTGCTGTGGTGTCATCACCATGCTGCATTTAGGGGGCGAAAGTAACTTATGGAAAGTGTTTCTACAGTGCAGGCTCAGTATAATAATGCACCTACTGTACTGTACGTGCTGCAGTTAAAAGAATATCTCTACAGAAGAATTGTGCAGGACATACTATTTCATGTAGCATTCAGGAACCTTCCTCAGCATATGCCAGACCTGTGATTGTCCTGGTATGCTATAGCTGTTCTATTTGGGTGTGACATAGTGCATTCATAGAAAGCGGACCATGCTCACTATCCTATTCCTATTATATAACTATGACAGAACCATTGTTATATCATATGACATGTTATTTGCCATTTCGTATAGGGTTTAAATGACAAATCTGGTGAGGTTTGTTTTTATAGCCTACCAATTTAATGTAAACGAATCCACCCATTGTGTTTGCAATGGATTCCATTTCGGTGCTGCATGCTTTTTAAGCTGCGGGGCTGCGTCGTGATATAAAGAGTCACACAGGCCCTGCAGCAGCAATACCTAGATGTGATAACCTTACCGCACTGTCACGGCCCTGCTGCTAAACTCCCCTACAGTCACACTGGAGTGTTTTTGAGCTTTTTCTTTGATGTAAGACCAGGTCAGGCGGGTTGTATTTCAGTGTAATCCTAGACCAATAAGCCCGGGAGAAATGTACTGGTAGCACATAGCTAGATGTAACTATCCCTTGTGGCTTAAATGTTTTTACAAGGAACTTGGTTTGGGTATTAGCCACATGATATGTGCGGGGTAAACAACTGATTTACTCAGACTTTTGTGATTTGAAGCACAAGTTGGCAGGTGTTCTGCATTTACATCTCATATTCTGTTTATTTAGACCGTTTTGTTTTATGTTTTGTAGCCTGTAATGGATGTTCCCATAACACCCCTGGTGTTGGTTCATGTACGGCTGTTGGACTGCTTACTGCTGCAGTTTGCATTTTTCTGTTGTATGTTTTGGTTAAAACAGAATGAGAAAGATGGATGTGTGATATGATGCAAGGCTCTCAAACAAAAACAAAAAATTACATTAAAATAAATTATGGATAACATTGTGCAATTGGGCTGATTTATCCCATCCTGATTCATAGGAGACTAATATTATGCAGATCTCCACAGGGAAACATAGCATCAGGTCAAGATTGGCAGCAGATGGTTTGGTGGCTGGGTTATTATCAGCTTGCAGCATCAGTCTTGATGTCTTCCAGAAAAAACAGAGGGCCCAGAAAGTGAAACACGTTGAGACTTCCTCCAATTGTTTCCCCAAATCCAAAGGGAGGAAAACCAATAAGCGCAGACAGCTAAGTCCTCTTTGACAGCAATGGCCAAAGCCGATTGAGTTAAAAGCAGAGGTTCTTTGCTCCTCATATTTGGTCTGCATTTTGGAAGCCTCCTGTTCCACAAGTTTCTCTGCTCTTTGCTATAATAGGCCGTATGTTTTTTCTCTACACTCTCGTTGCACTTTCTCTAATAGGAAGTGACGAAAACCTCGTAAGACGGGCTAACAAAGGGCACATGTGCTGCCCCGTGGCTGTAACGCTTAGCCCTCTGGCTTATGTGCTCAAAGGGATGAAACGGAGTATCCTTCCCTGCCTAGGCTCAAAGTAAAAACCAGTAGTCGATTAATTTATTAATTTATATAATAACTTAAAATACCCACTGATATAGAGTAATCTAAAGAAGCCTTTATTCTTATGATTCACTAATCCCAGTACTGCATAGAGAGACAGATGTATATGCAGGATTGTATGTGAAAGGAAGTAGAATAATCGGAGAGTGACTTAGTATACATAAGCTTCATCAGGAGATATTTATAAAGCTGTACATGAGCCTGTTTGGTACAATTGATCTTCATAATCGTTCGGTGTTTCCCTTTGTCTCTCCAGGTGCCTGCTGATGACACTGTGGGTTTGCTAACTGAGCCCCAGGTGGCCATGTTCTGTGGGAAGCTCAACATGCACATCAATGTGCAGAGCGGCAAATGGGAGTCTGACCCCTCCGGCACCAAGAGCTGCATCGGCACCAAGGAGGGCATCCTGCAGTACTGCCAAGAGGTATTTAAACTGAGAGTGAGACGGCAATGCAGAGACGGGAGAAACGGGGGCAGAAAGTTGACAGGAAGATGCAGAAGGAAGGAGGCAGGTGACGTAGTTCGAAGGGACATAAATATCTCTCACTTTTGTCAAGGTGTACCCAGAGTTGCAGATCACAAATGTTGTGGAGGCCAACCAGCCCGTCATCATCCCGAACTGGTGCAAGAAAGACCGCAAGCAGTGCCGCAGTCACACACACATTGTGGTGCCGTACCGCTGCCTGGGTAAGCAGTTTTGATGACGCGGGGGTGTGTGTGAGTGTGTGTGCGTGCGTGTGTGTGAAGTGATCGTAACGAGCGATGGTGTTTTTGTGTCGCAGTCGGGGAGTTTGTGAGCGACGCCCTGCTCGTTCCTGACAAGTGTAAGTTCCTGCACCAGGAGCGCATGGACCAGTGTGAGAGCCACCTGCACTGGCACACTGTGGCCAAAAAGGTGAGGACGGACAACGAGTCAGTGGATGAACTTTGATATTTTATGTTTTGCTCCCCAAATTGTTATATCTGCTAGTGGCTTGTTCTTTCTATTACTTCCTTTTCTATCTGGTCTGTTTTTGGACATATGGATTTTGGCTCCTTTTGGGGCTCCTTATCACCAGTCACTAAGATTTACCACAATAAGCTCTCACACCCTTATGATTGAAATTAATTTTGGTTTCTTATCCCTGAGCGTTAAAAGTCAAGCGCTGTAGGAAGTTATGATTAATGTCTGTTTTTAAAATTAGTCCTGCGGAGAGCGCTCCATGAATCTCCATGACTACGGGATGCTGTTGCCATGTGGCGTCAACCGTTTCCGAGGGGTGGAGTTCGTCTGCTGTCCGGCGGAGGCGGAGCGAGAGGCGGACAGCACGGAGCTAGAAGGGGAGGAGTCAGACGTCTGGTGGGGCGGAGCTGAGGCTGAATACTCCGATAACAGGTATCGTCTCTCACACACACACACACTCGCCGCTATTCGTCCAGTCTGATGGGCGTTGACTCGTAGACTGAACCAGCTGCTCTCCCTGCAGCATGTCGCGTCCGGCAGACCCGGAGCCAGCCACGGATGAGGAGGAGGAAGAGGACGATGAGGCGGACGCTTTTGAAAGGGACGGGAACGGAGATGGCGATGAAGACGAGGAGGAGGAGGAGGACGACGGCGAAGACGTCAACGCGACAGATGAACGGGACAGCGACGAGCCCAACGCTAACGTCGCCATGACGACCACTACCACCACCACCACCACCGAATCAGTTGAGGAAGTTGTTCGCGGTAAGAATATCATAATAAAGTGGCTAACCGGCCTGTTCGTGTATTGTTTATCATCATGCGTTGTTTTGTTGATTGTCAGTTTTATGTTTTCCATGAAATTCAGAAGCTGACGTTTTGCATTCATTTTTATTTGCCATTTCATTTGCCTGTGTACACGCCTCAGCCGTTTGTTGGGCTCGTGCTGAGTCAGGCCCCTGTCACGCCATGCTGGAGCGTTGGTTCTTCATGCCTCAGAAGGGCCGCTGTGCTCCCTTCTTGTTTGGGGGCTGTGGGGGCAACAGGAATAACTTTGAGTCAGAGGAGTACTGCCTAGCTGTCTGCAGCAGCTCGTGTAAGTCCCAGGACCGGAGCCGTCTAAACCCCAAGCCTGATTCCTGTCCTCAGGCGGCAGCAGATCGTCTCTTTTGTCTCGTTCGCTTTCTCTGTCTCTCCCTGTCCTGAGTGTCTGATGGCTCTTAACCACTCGGAGCACCGACAAGTGGACTCGGTTGCTTGTCCTAGAGTATTATAGGATTATTTCCTCAGCGAGACAAAAAAGTATCTCTGATTGGAAAGGAAAAGTACAGAGGAGAAAAAGACAGCCTTGAATAACACAGTTTTGTTTACCTTTTTAAAGAAAGTAAAGAAAATGTCTTTTAAGTTTGTGGAAAAGATGAAGCAAACTGGTAGTTTGTTCTAGGCTGAAATAATAAGTCTGATGATTTTCTATATTTGTCTTATTGTCAACAAATCCGCTGAAAAGACTAAAACCAACAATGCATTAGATTGTCTCTTAATACCTTCGATCTCAGCCCCAAGCCCATTCCTTCCTACAGAAGACATCATTATATATATACACACACACACACACACTAGAGCTGCAACGATTACTCTATCGAAACAACATTAATCTGCAACTATTTTGATAATCGATTAATCGTTTGTGTCATTTTTCATGCATAAATGCACTATACATACATTTGCTGGTTCCAGCTTCTTAAATGGGACGATTTGCTGCTTTCTTTTGTCATTTATGACCATAAACGAAGAGTCTTTGGGTTTTGGACTGTTAGTCGGACAAAAGAAGCTATTTGAAGACGTCACTTTGGGCTCTGGGAAGCATTTTTCAAATTTCTTTGACATTTTATAGACTAAACAATTCATCGATTAATTGTGAAAATAATCCATAATGAAAGTAATCGTTAGTTGCAGCCCTAATACACACAAATATTTAGTTTTATTGAAAGGGCTCTGTAATTTCCTAAAACATCTGGGTTACTGTAGTTTCTTAGCTGATGTTACTTCAACAGGAGTAAATAGAGCATCAATTGGGATGAATACACATTTGGTTTTCTAGTTGGTACTTGCAGCATTCGGTATGATGAATGTGAGATTTGCTTAGAAACTAAACCACAGAAGGAACAACAGTCTGGCTCATTCATGTGTTTTTATTTATTTTTGTCACAGAGGAATACATCAGTCTCAGACTACACAAGCAATACTTGTTAGTGGGATCAATTCATTGATGGTTTCTTGTCAATAAGATGAATATAGAATATCACCAGCTGTGTCGTTTTTAAAGAAGCTTTGAGACGAGCTATTTAGAGATAGTAGTTTAACTGAAGATTTTTGAACATTGTAGTGAAAGGAAATCGAAAAGAAAAAAATTTAAAGACAATTACGTCAAACGAGTGTCTCTGTTGGAAAGCAGCCACGATGCTCTAGTAGCCATTCACATCAAAAATAATTTCATTATTCATTCCATCATTTTCTAACCAGTAACACTAACGGATGCTGCTCACAGCATGTGGACGAGGCGGCGTAAATACTGAACCCTGACCGTGCGTGTATGCGTCTGCATGCAGTTTTGCACACGCGTGCGTCTGCATGCCTTGCAGTGTGGGGAGGTCTTGTGTCTGACCTGGCAGCTGTGGGTCTCTAACGATGTCATCAACACGTCTTAAACAGCTGAGTGTGGCGGCGTGCCGACGGCCGCGGTGCATGCGTGAATCATGTGTGCGCGTGCGAATGGGGGAGGGACGTAGTTAAAGGTTAACGGGTTAACACTCCTCAGTGGTGCGGCGTCTGTCTGCCCTGATCCTGAGTCAGCACTCATCATCTTATCTTCAGGCTCTCACATTAAATAAAGACATGGGCACATCACCTGTTTTGGGAAACTAATCACCCTTTGTCCCCTGATAACCTGCTGTGTGTCTTTTTATAGCATTTTTTGTGTTTATATTAAAACCATTTTCTGTATGTACCTAACATATTGTATCACATACACTGGTTTTAACACGTTATTGCTCTCTTTCGTGACTGTTGTTTATGTGTCTAAAATGCTGAAACCCTGTGGAATGTTCTGTGGAATGCTTTGTGTGTTTCAAACCCACGGGAGTCAGTGTTTTTCCTTCATTTACCTTTCATGCTTGTATATTCTGTATATATTATATTATGTATATTGCCCCTGCCCTATATTCCAGTGCCCACCATGGCCCCCAGCCCTCCAGATGCCGTGGATCGGTACCTCGAGTCTCCTGGGGACGACAATGAGCACTCCGACTTCCAGAAGGCCAAGGAAAGCTTGGAGGCCAAACACCGTGAAAAGATGTCCCAGGTGCGTTTGCCTATCAGGGGTTAACATTTCTCACTCGCCCCCCTCGCGGTGTCCAGATGTCTCGCCTGACACGACAGAGCCAACGCATGTCAGAATGTTACGGGTGCTTTTGTTCCTGACGTGACGCTCTTCATGTCCAGGTGATGAGGGAGTGGGAGGAGGCTGAGAGACAGGCCAAGAACCTTCCCCGCGCTGACAAGAAAGCCGTCATCCAGGTAGGATGAACACCACAACCTCCACTGTTTTTTTTTTTTTTTAAAGGAGATTTTATACCCTCATTTGTAAACGTCAAAGGTGGCATTTGACTTCCATTATTTCAGCCCAAATTACTGAAAAGTCACAGTGAAACAGAAGTGCTTTAGTGACAGGTACTAAAGCACGATAAGGATTTAAATCCAATCCTTTAGATTGGTTTGGATAGCGTAAAAGTAGGTGGGGTAAATATGGAAAATATTTTTAAAGGAGCGTTTTTTTTATTTTTATTAAAACAACCAAAAATATACTTGACATGCACTAAGAGATAATGGAAGTATGAACACAGGGACACGTGTTAGAAATGGGAACATCTTTGTTATTTCACAGTGTTTATCTATTAATTATTAACTTGATTTAATCAATGAATAACTTGATAGAACAAAACCTGCTTTTGTATTTCTGATATTTTTAAAGAAAAACATGTAAAGGACTTCTCTTTATGTGAGAACATGTGCAGCAACAGAAAAGAAATAGTTCTTATTTGAAAGCAAAACATAAAAGAAATGTGACACTTGTCACATACTATAAAAATGGTTTTAACTGCTTGTGTGCTTCCTCCACCCTCCTACATGGTAAATGTATTTCCCAGCACGTTGCTATGTGCAGCTCACTGTGTGTGGCGAGAAACAGAATTAAGAAGAATTAAGAAACTATGATTACACCATAACTGTTGGTTTTTATAATCAGACATATAGTAAAAGTGGGCGGTTGCATCTCTTGCATGTAAAATGTACCATATTTGCAGCACTTCCAGGACAAGGTGGAGGCTCTGGAGCGGGAGGCGGCAGGAGAGAGGCAGCAGCTGGTGGAAACCCATATGGCCCGGGTGGAGGCTCTGCTCAACAGCCGCCGACGCCTGGCTCTGGAAAATTACCTGAGTGCACTACAGGCCAACCCTCCACGGGTACGCGCACACACACACACACACACACCTCTGCACATTATAATAAAAGCAGAGCTATTACATGGAGTCACGGTCAATTTAATGGGAGAGTTTAGAGACAAGTAAAAACAGCTTTCTCACTGCATTTGTCCTATGTGTCAAGTTCATTCTGTAATTGTAATTGGCAAGAGATATAACAAAGTGTATATAAAGTTAAAACCCGACTAACACCACACAACGCTGCCGCCTCCAGGCCCGTCAGGTGTTGAGCCTGCTGAAGAAGTACGTCCGTGCAGAGCAGAAGGACAGGCAGCACACACTGAAACATTACGAGCATGTCCGCACCGTCGACCCCAAGAAGGCTGCGCAGATCCGACCCCAGGTACTCTACCTCACACACACACACACACACACACACAGTCAAACATTTTTAATGTGATGAAAGGGTTTTAAATTCTTGTATTTGTAAATTCTTAGTGTGGCCTCAAATCAAATGAAATATTTGTGTAGACTATTATGATTTGAGAATTGGACTTGTTCGCTTTCTTCTGACCTTTTTTAGGTTTTGACCCACCTACGTGTGATTGACGAGAGGACGAATCAGTCATTGGGTCTCCTCTACAAAGTGCCCAGTGTGGCGAATGAGATCCAGAATCAAGTCTGTAAGTGTCTGCTTCATACTTCTTACTAACTGTATGAGCGATTTATTATACATCTTCACCACGAGTCACAGTATGAGGATTCACTTTTGCATCCATATGCTATTAAACATTACAGTAAAGTACCGTCTCCAATTAAGCAAATGTGCTGAAGGTTGTATTATAAAACAATAATTTTCCCCATTATTTTAATTCCCTTTATTATAAATGTTCTTATATGCAAATAACCAGATCCTATTCAGTGATGATGCATATAGAGAACAATATAACTGACACACAGGGAAGATTAAAGGTATATACGTTTCATGTTTTACCTCAATTTTTACAATCAATTTTTTAATTTACCATTTTCCAATTTTAAAAAAAACATGTTTCTCCCCCAAATTGTAGACAAAATACTTAGTTTCAAGGCAATGTCAATATTAAAGCTGAAACAATTAATTGATCTACCAACAGAAAATTGATCTGCTACAATTTAGATTATAGAACAAACGTTCATGTCGTTTTTAAGAACAAATGCCAAAAATTCACTAATTTCAGTTTCTTAAATGTGAATATTTTGGATTCTTTTGTCTGTTGTGATAGCAAACTGAACTTTTGGTTTCGGACTGTTGGTCTGACAAATTAAGACATTTGAAGACGTTGCCTTTCACTCTGGGAAATGGTAATTGTGACATTTCTCGATTTTCTTTTCTTTTCTCTGACATTTTATAAACCAAACGATTAATTGATTAGTTGGGGAAGCAATCAGCAGATTAAGCGATAAAGAAAATAATGCTTAGTAGTAGCAGCAGCCCTCGTCAGTACGCTAGAGCTAAGTCTTTTCATATTTGCCATGTTAGCTCAGTGTAATGTATCAAGTCGGTCTGTGATCTGTTCATTTTAAAGCGAGAACAACTTGCATTGGAATAACGTCTAATTTAAAATATTAGACCACCATCTACATGCAGTGAGACTTAATTAAGCAGCCCTGCAACCTCTTGTGGTGCTGAGTGAGGATCCAGTGATGATAACGGAGAATCTCTTCTGTTAGTTTGTGTTCTGTAATCAGGACACTGTATGGATTTCACCTGGCATGCATTTAAAAAAATAATAAATAAATAAAAATCTTACTCCCACCAGTTCTCCCTCCCATCTAACATAATGCTGTCTCTCTCTCTTTCTCTCTCTCCCTCCTCCTCCTTCATCCTAGCTGTTATAATGCAGAGAGTTCAGTCGGAGCTGTCTCAGCAAGTCTCTTCCCTGCAGAGCGATGGGCGAGTGAGTCGAGTTGCACCCACTCACATATGCATGCAGTCCGTCCTGTATAAACTGCTCTCTGCCTCACGTATATAAATAGAATCGCCCTCACAAAGTCGCACACAACACGGCCAGGCACAGGAAGAGACTTCGATGCAGTTTTAGCTGATCGCAGATGGTGGTGATCGGGTACAATGGATGAACAGATGTCTGAGAAACATGATCTTCCAGGAGGATGCTGTATCTGAAGGCCAATAGAGATTTAGACTGTGAGATCACGGTTGTTGAGATAATGGATTTTTTTAATCTTTACTCCCAAATGAAAAGACTTGGAGTAATTTGGTCACATAATTACATAAAGTCCTGCAGGCGATGTCAGACTGTTAGAGGATGATCATCAGGATTGGATTACGTTTTCAAAGAAAGCCTCCCTGACCGATGTCCAGGCTGATGTTCCTCTGCGTTTGCAGGTGGACGGCAGGGTGAGCTACGGTAACGACGCTCTGATGCCCGATCAGGCCTACAGCTCTGCTCCTATGGACCCCGGCTTGGACGGACTGGGCTTCATCCACCCTGAGAGCTTCAACCAGCCCAACACAGAGAACCACGGTCAGACAGACACACACACACACACACACACACACACACATATATACACACACACACACACACACACACACATAAATATAAAAATATGTGTATATACTATGCTTTGTTTTCTGCAGTTGAGCCTGTTGATGCTCGTCCAATTCCTGATAGAGGACTCCCCACACGACCTGGTGAGTGTGTGTTCACCCTATGTGTGTACTTCACATAGGCCTATTAATCAAAACAGCCTTTGTCTCCACACGTCTGCAGTAGAGATTTTAAAGTAAAAATTTAAAATGTACCAAAATCGGTCACAGCATGAGAGAAGGCGCCTTTATTTAAAAAGGAAACAAAAAGAACTCGTTTACATTCTTACGCACCGAGTGTGTCCTTGAGCTCTAATAAATGTGCTGAATGCGTTGTCTATAATTTAAGTGTTTAATTGTAAAAGATCATGTTTGCTTGCTAGCAGTCTAGAACATAACATACATTTTTTTACTATGTGTTTCTGAATAAATAAAGTACATGTAGTAACATATTAATGCTGTGATAATTATTGCAGTATTCTTTTTTTTTTTTATATCACTGTATGTGTATGTGTCTGCTTTTGTATCAGTGTCTGCCCTGAAGCCAGAGGAGATGCCAGAAGTGCGGATGGAGACTGAAGATAGGCAAAGTGCTGGTTTTGAAGTTTACCATCAAAAACTGGTGCGGAAACGACTCCAATGCAAACGCCGCACGCATCGTCACGTGGTTTCTTTTGGTCCCGCGCTGCTCCGTCCCTTTGTGCACATGAATTGTTTTGTTCTTTAATGGCAGGTGTTTTTCGCCGAGGATGTCGGGTCCAATAAAGGGGCCATTATCGGACTTATGGTTGGAGGGGTTGTCATAGCAACTGTCATCGTCATTACCTTGGTGATGCTGAGGAAGAAACAATATACATCTATTCATCACGGTGTAATTGAGGTAAAGAGAGGCCTTTTGTGTGAAATGCAGCGCAGAATCTGTTTCCCCCACGTGTTCGTGTGTGTACATAAAATAAAATGTTTTTGTTTTACTAACCCAAAGGGGTTTTATTCTGTTGTATCTATTGCAGGTGGATGCAGCAGTGACACCAGAGGAGCGTCACCTGGCCAAGATGCAGCAGAACGGCTACGAGAATCCCACCTACAAGTTCTTCGAACAGATGCAGAACTAAAGAACTGCTTCTTCGGGCGTGCCCCTTCCCCACTCCCTCCCTCGTAGGGTCTGTTCCATTCTGGTCCCTTGCCCTCAGCCCCCGTCACCTTCAGTTTTTCACCCTGTTAGAGGCGGAGGAAAGATGTGAAGAGCACTACAAACGGCAGATTTTTATCTTGTTTGAAAAGTTAGGAAAAGATAAGTGAAATCTTTGCACCAGTGTGTCTCAGTCAGGGGTTTGGGTCAAAGGAAAATGACATGGAACAAAGCCTCCTTAATCCCCGATCCCGATCCCTTGATTGTACAGAGCAACACTTGAGCTTACATTTACCTGCAATTGGCCAGACAAGGGTTCCCCCGTTTCACCTGCACATTTCAGCCAATCGCAAAAAAAAAAAAAAAAAAGACATAGTGTTTGTACTGACAAACCAACACCACCGGTTGACGAAGCCACTGAAGTACTGCGCTCACGCGTAAACCCCACCCCAAGCAGTTTAATTCCCAGTCGCTCCCTCATCGCTCCGGTTTTCCTCAAACCGTCCCACACTTCCTCTGCTCTCCGAAAACAGCTGGGCTGTGTTTGATAAGATAACAGCTTTCAGCGCAATGGTGGGCGCTCTCAGAGCGCCTCTCTGCACAATTAAAGCCCAAGTGTTTCAGGT
>JAVQJL010040604.1:0-15005 GCA_036024295.1 Nannoperca obscura
CCCCCCTCTCTCTCTCTCTCACTCTCACAGACTGGGAGAAAGCTGTGTCTTGAGCAGACGCACTCTCACTCATTCACTGGCGCACACAAGAGGCGACGGGCATATGTCGATGTATGCAACAGAGCTGTGGAAAAGGAGAGTGCCGCGGTTTGCTTTTTTGTGATATTTGTTTTTAATAGAAGGGACGTTTACTTGTATATGCTATTTATTGGGATCCATTTGATTTAAAAAAAATAATTTCAAAGAGTTTTTGCGGACAGTGAGCAGCAGCGGAGGATTTAACATGCCAGACGTCTGAGAATACATCTACACCCCCACCCCCGAGTGTTTTCCCTCTGTGGAAGTAATCGCCACAGCGTGCGCGAAGAAGATGGGGGCAAAAATGATCCAAACCAAAGGAAATATATTATCTTCGGCACTAATCAAACTCCTGCTTTTGGTTGCGCTTATGGACGGCGCCATCGGTAAGACTTTGAAATATAAAGTTTACGAGGAGCAGAAAGTGGGCACGGTTATTGCACGGTTAAAGGAGGATGTAGCCGGAGTTTTATCCAAACTACCGAGTTCCCTGACCTTTCGGTTCCGCGCTATGCAACGAGGGAGTACACCGTTCTTGTCTGTCCGGGAGGAGGACGGGGAGATAAGTATTGGCACAAAAATCGACCGTGAGAAGCTTTGTGAGAAAAATTTGAACTGCTCAATCGAATTCGATGTGGTCACACTCCCGACCGAGTACCTGCAGCTGTTTCACGTGGAGGTGGAAGTGCTGGACATTAACGATAACTCCCCGCACTTCACCCGCGCCATCGTCCCCATTGAGATCTCCGAAAGCGCATCCGTGGGGACACGCATCCCGCTGGACGGCGCCGTGGATTCGGATGTCGGGGAGAACTCTCTGCACACGTACTCCCTGACACCAAATAACTTCTTTAAGATCGACGTGAGAACCAGGACGGACGGGGCCAAGTACGCAGAGCTGGTGGTGATGAGGGAGTTGGACCGGGAGGTGCAGTCCAGCTACCAGCTGCAGCTCGTGGCCTCTGATAATGGTATACCCCCAAAGTCTGGCTCCACTTTGCTCAAGATCAGCATCTCTGATTCCAACGATAACAGCCCAGCTTTTGATGAACAAGCTTATATTATCAATTTGCTGGAAAACTCTCCCCTTGGGACTCTAATCATTGATTTAAACGCCACAGATCCAGATGAGGGCACTAATGGGAAAATAGTATACTCTTTCAGCAGTCATGTCTCGCCAAAGATTTTGGAAACATTTAAGATAAACCCAGAAAATGGCCACATTACTCTTATTAAAAAAGTGGACTATGAATCCACTGCTTCCTATGAGCTGGATGTTCAGGCTCAGGACTTGGGCCCTAATTCCATTCCTGGACTTTGCAAAATTGTGGTAAAAGTGGTGGATGTGAATGACAACAAACCAGAGATAAACATCAACCTGATGACGCCTGGCAAAGAGGAAGTGGCCTACATTTCAGAGGGGGCCCCTGTGGACACCTTCATAGCTCTGGTGCGTGTTGACGACAGCGATGCTGGCTTCAATGGTGAGGTGGTGTGCAGGCTGCATGGCCACGGTCACTTCAGACTCCAGAAGACCTACGAGAAAAACTACATGATCCTCACCAATGTCTCGCTGGACAGGGAGAAGAGGTCAGAGTACAGTCTGACAGTCATAGCTGAGGACAGGGGCTCCCCCAGCCTGTCCACCATTAAACACTTTACTGTTCAGGTGCTGGATGAAAACGACAATCCTCCATGTTTTGAGAAGAGCCGCTACGAAGTCTTTAAATCAGAGAACAACTCTCCTGGAGCCTACCTGATGACTGTGGTGGCCTCAGATCCCGATCTGGGCACCAATGGCCAGGTCACCTACACCATTATGGATGCTCTGGTCCAGGGGAGCCCCATCTCCACTTATGTCACCATTGACCCTTCTAATGGCGCCATTTACGCCCTGCGCAGCTTTGACCATGAAGACGTCAGCCGGATTGCTTTTACCGTTCAGGCACGTGACGGGGGAAACCCTGCACTATTAACCAACACCACCGTCCTGCTGACAGTTTTGGATGAAAATGACAATTCCCCCATCATCCACTCCCCCTCTCTCCGTAATCACACCGCTGAGCTGCCAGTGTGGAAGTATGCATCACCGGGTCAGCTGATCACTGCACTTAAAGTCACAGACCGTGACGCCGGTGCCAATGGAGAGGTGAGCTGCGCCATCGTTGGTGGCAATGAGGATGGGCTGTTTGTAATGGACGCTCGGCGATGTGAGCTCAGGACTAATGCCAGCCTTGAGCAGGCTCCACGGGATGTGATGGAGATCAGGGTGGAAGTGCAGGACAGGGGCACCAGTCGGCTATTCACAGGGGCTCTCCTCAGGCTTTCCCTGCAGGAGAATATGGACATCCTACCCCCTCTCTACCCCACTGGCTCCAGCCAGTCCCCACTGGATCTCTCCCTCATTGTCATCATCTCTCTGGGTGCTGTTTGCGCTCTGCTGCTCATTGTCATGGTGATGTTCGCCACTGCCCGCTGCAGCCGTGAAAAGAAAGACCCCAGACACAGTTACAACTGCCGCGTGGCAGAGAACAGTTACCAGAACCACCCCAAGAAGCCCACCAGGCAGATCCACAAGGCAGACATCACACTGGTCCCAACCGTCAACGGGACTCTGCCTGTCCGGGCCCACCCACGCTCCCCCTCTGCCTCCCCTCAACCTGAAAGGAGCACCCTGGGGAGCAGGCAGAGCCATCATAGCCGCCAGTCACTCAACAGCCTGGTCACCATCTCCTCCAATCATGTGCCAGAGAACTTTGCCCTGGAGCTGGCCCATGCCACACCCCCTGTAGAGGTAAGATAATGAGATTTCAGTTATTTTTGTGCTTTTAGTTAATTTTCCTTAAACCTAGTCAATGCTCTGTCATAACTGCAGTTTGTGCTAAAAGTAGTGTAAACACGCAGCAATGGTTGTTGTAAGAATTGATTTTGCATCTGTTCAAACCAAAAGATAAAATGATATATTACGCAAATTGTTTGTCTTATATTCAGTATTTTTTCTGAATTTATCCCTTGCTCCCATATTCTGTTACCTTCAGCCCTTCGTATCATGTTTTTGTTGACCATCACATTCAGGAGCAAGTCACAAAGTCATACCACATCCCACCCCGACCCTTTCCCCACAATGCCCCACCCACACCCACCCAACGTTGTCTTGTGGCCTTGCTTGTTTGACTCCATTCATTTTCCCCTCTTCATGTTTTCCTTTTTTTGTCTTTTTTTCCTTTCTTTTTTGTCTTTTTTTTTTGTTTCTCTTGGGATTGGATTGTAGCAAGTCTCACAGCTTCTGTCCATGCTCCATCAGGGCCAGTACCAGCCACGACCAAGCTTCAGAGGCAACAAATACACCAGGAGCTACAGGTAATTCACATGCAGAATTATGCTTTTAAAGCCGTTATTGTCAAACATGGGCAGAAGAAAGGTCAAAATACTCTTTTCTACACCTCTGTAATATCACAGTAAAACATATCCACATGATTTTGTCTGTTGTCAGTACTTTCACATAGTCCCATATATCCATATCCAGTAGCTTTTTGGTTTAGAGTCAAACTGTATGCTCAATAACTTCAAATTTGCATAATTTTATGTAAAACCTCTTCTGCAGAGCGCTCCTTGCCTCTCTGTGCACCTTATTATCCATCAGTAGCATAGCATTCCCATAACCATTTCATAATATTATTGTCAATGATTAGCCAGTCCTCTATGAAAAATGTATCAAATCTCATGCCTGTCTCTTTATGCAGATATGCCCTGAATGAGATGGATAAGTTCAGTCTGAAGGACAGCGGACGTGGAGACAGTGAGGCCGGGGACAGCGACTACGAGCCTGGCAGGGAGTCACCCATGGACAGGCTCCTTGGTGAGGGCTTTACTGAGATATATGCCCCTGATGGCCAGCACAGAACGCATGCAGGTACACCCCTGGCCCCCCATCTACCACACCCCACAACTCCCCCAACCCATCATTTTCCTCCTGTCTCCTTAGAATTTAGTCCTGAATTCAAAATTTGAGCAAAGATCGAAAGGCTACGATCATTATTGATTAATCTGCTGAATACTTTGTCAAATAATTAATTACTTTATAAATGTCATGAAATATGAAAAATGCCCATGTCACATTTCCAGATACCAAGATACCCAGATACAGAGACATAACATAACAGTTCTAAAGCCAAAGATATTGAGTTTACTATCATGTAAGATGGAGAAAAGCAGGAAACCTTGACATTGAGAGGCTGGAACCAGCAAATACTGGGACTTTTTACTTAATTTTCTGTCAATTGACAAATTAAGAAATCAAGCAATTGTTCAGCAAAAAAAAATTACAATCAACAGGATACATCTGTTCAGTGTAGTTAATTATGTGACTACATTGTCAATAAACATAGGTCATCAACTCAGGTAAGACACTGATACACAATATAGCTCAACTGGGCTAAACCAGAGTTTCTAAACCTTGGGGTAGCAACTCCATCTAGAGGTCACCTGATGAGCACAGATTGTGAAAGATTTCTTAGACTGATATCTACCAAAGATATAGCCCTTTGGGACTGTAACTTTAGTAGTAGAGTTTCCCTGGACAAAACCTAGGAATGCATTTTACACAGAACTGTGGATTTTATCCCTCATCACTAGTGAGGAGTCAAACTATGAAGTAATCACTTCTGGGCCAGTGACCAAGAACTCAGTGTACCTTTGGGAAGAACTAGTATTGTATTAAGACAAAATTGAACCTATCTTTTAATTTCTGTCTAATTACTTGTGGAGTTCCTTCCATACTCAGAAAAAACAGAATGCAACATATCCACATGACCAAGTGACATGTCTATTGCTGGAATTAGAATTTTGTGACCCATAAACAGATTGAGAAATCCTGGGTTAAGACATAGCGCCATACCTTGCTCTATTAATCTGCTTCATGTTAGCGAAACACATTGTAGCAATTTCAGCATTCCATTTTTGTTCTGCATTACAAGTGGATGCATGTGCATTGGCCTTGGAGGTTTGTGAATGATACTGTATTCAACCACCAAGTTTCACCTTACTGTCACTAAGTTTTTGAGATATCTCTCCAGATAGCTCAAATGATCCTCCTTTACAGCCACTCATCCCTTCTCCCTACTGTCACACTGCATGGAGTTTCCCTCCTCTCCACAGCTGAGTTAACAAAGAAGAACTCTGAACACTGATTGACCCTACTGACTTCGAAATATTCTACCCACCTAGCATCAAATATCTGGCAGGTTTCACAGACTAGTTGAGTTCGAAACACATGGTCACACACTCTAAAATTCCCCCGTCTCTCAGCCTGTCTCACCTAACGTCACACAGGTTGTAAGCTGCTGCAGCTTCTTTTATCACAGCATCCGTCTCCTCCCAGAGCTCCCACTTCTTTCCAGCCAGCTTCCCACACAACCATCACTCGACACTGCATTTGAGCTACATCCCAATTAAAGTCGACCCAGACGGGCAGACAATCTCATCACTAACACCTCCTCTCTCCCTTCCTTCATAGCTTTGTAGAGGAGCTCTGCTCGTTAGTCACTCTCCTTTCCCCCCCCTTCAAGCCTTCACTTTCAGCACTTTCAAATTGAAGCCCTCGTGCTCCTCTGATGAAAAGGAGGCATTTAATTGCCATGTGACGAATAGTTGCTATGGAATCGGCACCGAGTTGCGCTCGTGATTAAGCCCCGAAAAGCATAATTACATCTCAAAGCTCACCTTTCTCCTTCTGTATGTTCAGCCCGCCTCCCGCCCCCACAGCATAGGTGATTTCATGCAGTGTTTAGTCAGTGCCCTGTCATTATGGCTGGATATGGTAGCCCTCTCTGCTCAAGGAGAGAATGAGGTAGAACGTCTTTGTTTGTAGCCCATCTAGATGCAGAATACTTAATACAGTATATTACCAGGGAATGCATCTTCAGGCTTTAAACCTAGCAAAACTCATATTCAATACCAAAAAAATACTCTTGTGTGTTAACTAAAGAGCTGGAGTCAGAATGTGGTTAGCCTAGCTTAGCATAAAGAAAGGAAGCAGAAGCAATTTGTGGAAGTATTTCTTGGCAAATAACAGCCGGGTGCAGTAAATTCCTGAAGTCTTACCATCATCACAGTGAGATTGTGAGGTGTGGAACCATTGAAATTGAGGACATAGATTCAGACCAAAGAAAAAACAGGCAGGGAGGACTGTTGAGTTGCATTATGGGAAGTGTAGGATCCAGTGTTTATGGGGCTTGAACCCATACTAGAATCTGAAAGTCAGGAAATCTCACCCTTTACTGCTTCAATGTTGACTATTCTTGTTTGAATCTTTCTCTCACAACCACTCAAACTTCATGGAACTGTAATACTCAAATGCTGGTATGTCCCTTTAAATATGTCCTCAGTTTAGTCTAAATCTCACTGCCAATACTCCTTGTCTTTCTTTGTGTTTAGTGGATAACATCAATCTCCTGCTGCTTCTTATCAGGGAGAAAAGTAGAATTAGTTTTTCGGATGAAATTCTATAAAAGAAAAGCTCTCAAGTAAACAAACACATTATTGGCAGCGAACCATGTAGTCAAGAGTTCTGAATAAAAATAGTCTGATAACTTAATTGGCAAGTAAATCAGTCAGTAAGTCAATTTAATTGGCATTACAGTCAGTCACACACACAGGCAGGCTTTCAGTTAATGTTTACCTGACACATTCTTTTTTTAATTTTTACACACAAATCAATTGGGTTAAATCTTTCATTTTTACCCTTTCATCAGCAGGGCACCCAATCTACCGCTGCCCCCGCGCTGTTTTTTTCCCTTCCAGTGCAACCAAATGCATTTTTCATCTGCTCTAAGATGTATTATAAATGTTCCTTTCATGTTAATGAGGGGATAATGAAGTCCCTCAATAGCACAACTGAAAAGCGCCACACTCCTTTAATGAAGGCTTTAAGTTGGCATATTTGATTTGTCTAATTTATTCTTCAGAGAATTTCTATTTGAAGATTTAAAATTGAAAAGATCGACTTGAAAGGGAAAAATGCAGGGCTTTTAGAGGAGTTATTTTGAATGGGTAATAGGCATTGATCGGCCTTGCTGAATTGTCTCTCCGTGGTAAATACATTTGAAGGTACTGTAGCAGGCAGTGCTCTTGCAGAGAGCCTTTCAGACTAATTCGGGCAGATTTCCACCATGTTTCCAGAGATAGTGCAGCAAAAACACCTGAGGAGAGGCAGGCAAATATTAGTGAGATGGAAAAAGACTCAAGTCACAGGAATCATCTTTAAAGCTCTTTGATTTTGTCATCAAATGTATGGTTGTTTTTCAAACATGAAACAATGTACAAACTGTACATATACAATAATTGGATCTCTTTTAGTATTATCTGCAAGATACATTTAATATAAAAACTATGGTCTATGTGATCATTCTATTAGATATAATGTACACTGTAAGTACAGTATGTAATGTTGAAATCAGCCTTTGACCATGCATTTTAAAGATCATTAAAGGGTTTGTTAGCCTAAGTGGTGGGATCATTTTCTCAGCCCATGAAGTCGAAATAATTCTTTTGTTCATCAAAAAACTTAAAAATCACCAAATATAGAGATCCATAGTTTTCACTGGACAGCTACCCAGGTCCATTGGTTCCCACTTTTTTGGGTTCTATGACCATTTAAGATGAAGCAATGCCTACTTACAGTTGTCACATTCTTTAGTTACAGACTTACAAACATACACCTGCAAAGCACATATAATAGATACTCAATTGCTGAACCAACTTCAGTATAGCGTAATTTCATAATACAGTGTAAATACAGCTGATGGTGTGGCAACAATTTTGATAATGGATTAATCAACCAAAAATGGCAAACATTCTCTGGGTTTAGCTTCTCAAATGTGAGGACTGATATCTTTGGGTTTTGGATTGTTGGTCAAACAACTTTTGACAGACTAAACAATTTATTGACCAAAAACAGCAATAATAATCCTTAAATGTTTTTACTTCAGTGTTCAATTTCAACACCAATGAGTAGGGGTGGGTATTGTTGTCAACTTTTTCATACTAGTATCAACTGGGTCAAAACACAAGCAAAAAACATTGTCTGAATAAAATTCAGCCTTAAATTGGAAGACTTTTGATTAAAGTCAAGAACTATCTGATCAGAGAATAGATAAGAAGATAAGATAAATGATAAGAAGATACAGACTCCCAGACCACATATTCAATGCCACCGTTTAGTACTTAACAGCTTTCATACTCAATACACTGGGCGAAAGACACATTGTAGTTGGTATGAAATAAGAATTCAGGTTTGATTCCCAGTTCTGTCCACTACGGACTACATTTGCAGCTAATAATTCCTGATTACTTATGAGTATTTCTGTCTTTCTTCCCAGCTATGAGGCTATGCACAGAGGAGTGTCGTGTCCTGGGTCACTCAGATCAGTGCTGGATGCCCCCCCTGGCCTCCCCAGCCTCAACATCCTCTGATTACCGCAGTAACCTCTACATCCCAGGTGAAGAAGCAAGCCAAGCCACTGACCTCTCCCAGGAAAAGACCCCGCAGCCCTGCACTGACACCGGCCCCGCCCGGAATCAGAGCTTCTCCACCTTTGGCAAGGACCTGGGTGGTGAGGACGGTGGAGAAGAGGGCCGAGGAGAGGGCAACAGGGGTGAGGCCAGAGATGAAGACCTGTGTGGGACCACGTCCTTGCTGTCAGAGATGAGCAGTGTTTTCCAACGGTTGCTACCCCAGGGTCTGGACTCGTACGTCCAGGTCAACGAGAACCAGAAGGGGACTAGCCTGAGTGGGGTGGGCATCCCCATGACTGGATCTTTAGATCGCAGGAGGAGCCATCTCCCTGGCAAGCCCAACCCCTCCGTTCACCAGCAGGGCGTGGCAGCCTGGGCAGCCAACACCCACTTCCAGAACCCAGGAAGCAGCATTGGTCCATCTGGCCACCACCAGGTTGGCAGCTACCACACCCTGAAACCCAGCACCAAGCTTAGCTCCCAGAGCAGCAGCCACAAGGGCTCCCAGGTGCCCAAAAACAGCCCCCAGAACAGTGGCCACACCCCCAAACCCCACAGCAGCCCCCTGCTCACAGCACTGGTCAGCCCCACGCTGGTGCAGCCTTCCCAGGCCCCTGTGCCCGTGCCCGTGCCGCTCCCTGGGTCCTCTTCCAAGTGGTTGCCAGCCATGGAGGAGATCCCAGAGAACTACGAGGAGGACGATTTTGACTCAGTGCTCAGCCACCTTCAGGTCAAACGTAGCGACAGCCGGCATGAGCTGGTGGACGCCAGCGAGCTGGTGGCTGAGATTAATAAACTCTTACAGGATGTCCGACAGAGCTAGACTTCCTGTTTCTTATCCTTTTTATTTATTTACCACTCACTGACTGCTTCCTTTACTTCAGAATAAAAGGAAAGGATTGTGAGTGAATAAAGGACAGAAAGAAAACTGAAATAAAAACAAAGGCGAAAAAAAGACTTGCAATTGTCGTTAAAGTTGCATTTCTAATGTAATAATTGTGTTTTGTGAATGCTAAATATCCAAAAAACTTGTTTGTAATTGCTGGTTTGGTACACAATGTACACTATGTGACTGTATTTATCTTTGTATTTTAAAAATACATTTGTATACTTATATTTATAAAAAAAACTGTATATAAACTTATTCAGAAGTCTATTTTTATATTTTGAATGCATGTTGAGTACAAAAGCATTGAATCAACACTTTGACATGCGATCGACATTCTAAATATTTAATTGTCCTTTTTATTGTGATTCTTTTATATTTGTCACTATGATATGTATACATGAATATATCATTGAATTAATGGACACTTGTCTTTGTGGATTATTGTGGGGAAATGGAAATAATAAAAGAAATAAAAATAATAATACATAAACATTATTCAGGTGGCTGTGGTTTATATGTTGAGTTGTTATACGTTTTGTACTTTATGAGAGTGAATAAATACTGTGTACCTCCAATAAAATACAATATGTACATTTTTTCATGTATGATACAGTTCAGTATCAGCTACTGTAAAAGTGAATCTCACAAAACTTCACTCTGCTGTGGACTGAAAAGAGTTGAAGTGGGTTTTTTCTCATCACACGTCAAACTCACCATACTCACTATACTAAAGCCACAGGCTGCAACAACCAATCAAAAAGTACCAACAATGGATCTCAAGATCCATAGAATACAATAGAAAAGTGGGAATAGAAAATACTGGAAAAATGCACAGAAGATTGTAGAAACTGTGAATGCATCATACGGTCTTCATCAACAATTAAAGTTTGCTCTTCAGATTTCCATTTTTCTGAGCACTATTAAATACTTCTCTACAAGAAAAGACTCCAGAACAGCTTCTAAATGGACCTTGTGGTGAGACCGGTTGGTTAACTACTGCTTACAATGGTTAACTAGTGCTTACAATGACATGTTGTGTATTATTTCCCTTCTTACTTCAATATCAGGTCAAAATTCCATGTAAAAGCTTTCCAGTAAATAGTCACCAATATTTCAATGCAATCCCAATGAAGATCAAATGTTGATCAACAGAAAATGCATCAACAACCACTGAGATAATCAGTTAATCATTTCAGTGATTTATTAAAATTAAGAAATGTAAAAATGTGAAACATTCGCTTATCTTTAGGGTTTCGGACTGTTGGTCAGACAAAAAAAAACTATCTGAAGACGTCATCTTAGGCTCTGGGAATTTTGTAAGCTGAACAAATAACTGATAGATTATTGCAGCCCAACTCTCAGTACCTTACATTGTGATATTTTATTTTAACTCATAAAGCTTAAAACGATTGTAAAGTCTATAAAAACATTGTGGATAAACAGTACAGGCAAGTTTACCCTTTACTAAACCCATCACATGTCTTCATCTTCACATCAGCAGATCTGGGATCTTGTCAGTGTTTGCAATTTGTGTGACATGCTCCTGCTAGTATGAGAAAGTGTTGATGCATTTCCACAAAGACTAATGACAGCCGGGATTGTCATCTCAGCCCAGAAAAACACAGACACTCTGCATTCTGTCAGCAAAATCACCACTTGAATTCTTGAAACAAAAGGATCAAACTTGTGTTGTGGCTGATGGGAGAAATGTGCTGTGGAGGCAGATGGAAATAGCTGCTGTGAGAAGTGTTGAGAGTCATGGAGGGGTTTGGATTCGATGGAGAAAACCTCCCTTCTCTGTTGCATTAACAGCTAGATAATGGGTGACACCTAGAGGTGCACCATGTGCACTGTAAACCAATAACTCCAGCACCCAGCTCTTACCACCACTTTACTAATACTAGTAGCAGCACCAAGCCCTGACAGTGAACCAGAGATGAGAGAGAGCAGACAACCAGACAGAGCCCCCTGCAGGAGAAATCACCACCCTGCAGCATTCAGTGAAACAGCTTAATAGTATAGGGGAAATAGAATAGAAAAAACTAAATGTTATTGCCCCACCAGGACAGAAAAAACGCCCCATAACACAATAAAAATAATTAACACATCACAAATCATCAACAATACAGAAATACATGTGCAAAAGTCTTTTTCATTATATTGTTTGTACATGGGAAAAAAGAATCCCTTATATACATATATATATATATTTTGTTGTTGTTGTTGTTGTTGTTGTTGTTTGTTTGTTTTGTTTGTTTGTTTGTTTTGTTCTTTAACATCATCCATGGCATAGTCTTGAATGTAGAGTGTTCACAGTCATGAACAGTAGATTAACATTTCCTGTATAATATCATACAGAGCATCTAATGAATTTTGTTGGGGATCTACAATTTTCCAAGATGTTCTTACCCAACTGTTTTGATTTGCCACAGTCAGGTCACCATGCCATACTTAAACAAAAGGATGCTCCGTATCAGCTAGCATACACTATATCCAGAACATTCTGATCTTAACTTCCTGATAGGAAATTTAGTCCCTTTGTTTTATCAGTACTGATCAGCAGGAACCTAAATTGACACCCTTCTACCAATTTAGATTCCTGGGCAAAATCATGATGATGAAATTGTCATTCATATTTGAACAGCTTAACATCCCTGTCCTGTGGTTGAATTGGTATGGAATCAGTGTTTTACCCCAGTGCACCTTTCTGTACTAACAGGATGTGATGCAATATGAGCTCCAGTTCCAGAACCAAGTAATACTACTTTCTAATTCAACACTGGTTATGTACAGGTATGTAGTATGCTGACACTGGAAAAACTACAACACACAGTATGCTTAAAGATGTCAGTAAACACCTGATGGTTGAGTGTGCTGTTGATGTACACTGTTCTCCATGCAATGCACAAAGGAAATAAATAGTTATTTAATGGATCTGTCCAACTTTTACTCAAGCAACCATAAATGTTGTATGAATGATTCTCTGTTTGTTATGCCATATATCAATACGTAAAGTCAACCATTACAGTTTTTAGGCTACCCTTTAATCTTCATATTAATCAAATTATTTTACATAAATATTTCATGGAAATGTCCTGTCCACCTTCACAGCCTGAAATAGAGAAAGTCAAAACATGAATTCATAGTCGAGATCCTGACATACACAGAGAGGAAAAGCAGAAATACAATACGCACGTTTCTTTGATAGAATGTCAGGCATAATTAGACTGTCAGGGCTGAACACCAGTTTGTATAAATGTTATTTTAAGAATCCATACCAAAAGTTTTGTGTCACTTCATAACACTTTAAAAAATGAAATGTGACAAGGTACCATAAGGAGCGGGCTGGCTCTGGCTCTAAAAATTGCAGCCTTGATCTAGTCAGATTATTGTTGCTGATGTCGGCATGATGTCACAGCAAGTCGGGATCAAGATGGACAGAAATTCATCTCACATATATTGTGTGGTGATTGCAGATCGATTCTGCAAAAGCCTGGTTTATCTCAGACAAGGCCACTGATATGCAATATACCCTCATGATTCAATGCACAAAGAAATGGAGGAGCTACTCACAGCGGCGAAGAATTACAGTACAATAAGCTGCAGATGTTGGTCAGACAGCTCCAGGAAGATTTAGAAAAACTAAAATTAAGTATTGTTGGGGGGGACTTCCACACAGTATTTCTAAAATCCATTAGGCAACGGCCCTGAAAGTATCCAAAAAAGTCGTTTTAAATGACTTGAGAGGAATGTGCATGTTTAAAAAATAAAGGGTAATGTAAAAATAGCATTGTTGTTCAGGAGAAATCAAGGGACTGAAGTTTAAAAAAGTGCTGAAAAAAAACAGCTGAAAGAAAAAAAATGAATTGTATGTTTCAAATTCCATTTGGGCATGTAGGAATTAGTAAAGAACTGTAGGGATACTGGTAAGTGAACTTGTTTTTGCTGAATTATTTATCCACTGAAATATATTTTGATTTCAGTAATGGAAAATGAAGAAAACTTTGCAGCAATAAATCCGATTCTTCTCACACTTATTTATTTCTATCTCTCTGAAGCAGAGGACAGACAGAAAGTGTGGAGAGAGTATTGGAGAAAGACTGAGAAGGTAAAGGGAATATACTGCAGAAAAAAGAGATACAAACTAAAACTGTGTGTGAGAGATGGAGAAAGAGAGGTAGAGAGACATTGCAGAGCTTTTAATGCAGTTCAAGACTTTTTCTCACAACACACAGACATGCATACATGCGTTATCTTGTCAGTACATCCCCTGTCATGGGTACATTGAGTGTGTGTGTGTGCGTGTGTTGGTGTGTCAGTATTTATGTTTATCCAGAATGTGAGTTTCATGCAGTTTAGGATGTATGTACATGTATGAATATGTATTGAGGGTGTGTATGATGCCATTATCAGTTTTGTATTGATTGTCTCAACAACAGGCAGAGGAAGACAGTAAACAGCCATTTATCTAGATGAGATGCTGAAACACTGCTGTCTCAGGAATTATGGACGCATTTATTTTGTCTTTTCTTCTCTGGTGACAGCTAGAGATGATATCTGCACAGAACATCTGTATAGTGACATCACTAAACTTAAATTCCTTATCATACCCCTAGTCCTAAACATGCCGATGTGCTGCAACCCTTGATTGTGCACATTCATGTGAGTTGGCACCATTAGAGGGGCTTGGCAAGTCAGATTAATCCAACCTTTTTGATCAGTGGCAACAGAGCCATAGTCATGTTGTGAGTCCTCTCCAGAAAGAGGGGCCCTATATATTATATACCACTGGATCAACCTCACCGGAATTGCTGGGAGGTAGTTGGGGTGGATGCATGGGCGCACTAAGCATGACTGAGATATCTGGGTATCAAAAACGCAGAAAGCCTTTAGCTGCTCAACATATAGAGAAACTAATCTTACTAGTGATGACATGTATAGCCGCATTTCATCATTCCACTGTTTGCTGAGGTGGTGTCCAGGTAATGATGTTCAAAGTTCAAAGTTCTTTATTTGTCACATGCAGTCACACATGTACAACTGGAGTGAAATTATTTTTATAATAGAAGAATAGAATACAATAGAAGAGAGCAATACAGATAATACAATAAAAATAATTATGTATATATTATATTATACAATAAAAATAATTATGTATTATGTTTTTCTTATGTTAAGAAAAACATAATACAATATATTGCAAGATTAAAATAAGGTGCAAAATCTTAAATTTATAATGTAAAGACAATTTTCAACCAACATGAATATTTACATTGTGCAGTAGTCCTAAAAAACAAAAGGACATGTGTGTGGGGTGTAGTGTGAAGTCCATCATGTGATGCTGTTGAGGATAAAAACTCCTCTTGAGTCTCTCAATTCTTGTAGGCTTTGTAGATATCTGAGGGCTTTCTGGAGAAGACCTGGTCTGATTAGGAGAGATGGCACCATCCCACTTTAAATGGAGCCGCTCTCATATCTAGAAATCTGGCCGAGTTTATTAGTGGCCCTAAGCCATGACAACTCA
>JAVQJL010040608.1:0-18328 GCA_036024295.1 Nannoperca obscura
ACTCTATTTTCTATTCATTTCACAACGTATGGTGGTGAATAAGTGTGACTTTTCATGGAAAACACAAAATTGTTTGGGTGACCCCAAACTTTTGAACGGTAGTGTATATATATAACAAATTTTAAATGTATTGTGTATGTAGATTCTTATCCGTATGCATTCAATATAGAGCAAATTTTGCAAGCAGGAAAATGCAAAAAGTTAAGGCCTTCATATTGTGCATACAAGACATTGTGGTTATAAGACGCAGACCATTTTTACTTTGTCTTCCTGTCATTACTGCCATAATCTTTCAGCAATAAAACACATTTTCTTTATCTGATCAATTAGATGTGTCAATTGTTGTAAAAATATCACAAAGGATGTGCTTATTGTGTTGTGGAGATCACCTGTGAGACTCCCCCTACAGCACCTCTCCTCCACTGCAGCACTCAGCAAGGCACCAAAATACTACTTTGCAGAAGCAAAGCCGCTCTTTGCAACATGCACAGTCGGGAAAGTAGAGCCCTTTATCTTCATCAATATGCTGTACCCTTTGAAAATCCATTTGAATGTAATAATACAGTTTATTCTCATAGGCTATTCTGTTAAAACCAATTGAGAATAAAGAAAGAATGCAGAAATTGAACAGTTGAATGTAAACAGACCATTGACAGTTAATACAGGCAGCAGTGGCCGAAGCTCCCGTACTTAATCTACTTACTTTCTCTATTCTGACACACTATATATTATTGCCACTGAAGATGCATCATATCATGTCAAAGGTACAATAACCAAAAAACGCTGTGGAGGATTTAAAAAGTGCACTTACATGCACAATCACATTAGCTATGACCTTTATTGCAATTGCAATAGCAATAATAGTAGAGTTTGTCTACAGGTATCCCCCTCCTGAATCTCCCATAACACTGCCATTAACTATGAAACTATATTTTGACAATAAAGGCAAGCTAGCTAATAAGAGATAAAATCCAAGAACATTGTGTAATGCAGAAGTTACATACCCCAATGCAGAATAATGATAACACTGCATTGTTCTCTGTTTCTTTGTTTTGGGAGTAAAATCCCAACAGCTTTAATTGCTTAGCAGTTGGAAACGCGAGTAGGTGGGTGAAGATTGGAACGGAGATATAGTTGTACCGCATTCTGTGTGATGTTTTTGTTCCAAAACATCATAGAGGCCACAATTCCGAGAGACAGAATTCCCATTTTATGGTGAGGTAATCGTCACGTCTGTTGGACTGATCTACAACCTCGTGAACCAGTGCAGATGTACGACTGTCAATGGGGCAAGACATTTTTAACTTATCACACCTGGCCAGTGGTTAGCAAAGGTGAAGCTTTTCCTGACGGTTTTGACAGCGAGATAACACTTTGGAACGTTTGAGTAATATCTCTCAGCAGTTTAGGCAGAGGACAGTACTGTATTGTCTTTCTTTCCAGCTCAGACACACACACACAAACTTCAACATGCCAGTTTCTCTATGCCTACCACCTAATTAAGGCCAGTCCTTGCAGTTTCAGCTCCAGAGACAACTGCATTCCCCATTTCCTTCAAGGCAGTCCAATGCGTTAGTTGTATTTTCAAGGCATGCTGTTAGCTGTGGTGCCATATTTTTAGGGGTGAACACCTGCAATGTTTGACATCTTGTACCGTTTGATACCAGTTCTCTAAAATGGCTGAAGAAGTCTGGTGGTTTATAAAAAGATGTAACATGGCACAAAATCAAACCCAGTACAGAATGCTGCTGAAACACAGTTTGGAGTCACATATGCCTCCTACATGCACATCTTCTTTCATACAAGTGCGTCGGCTTCACTGATAACCCTCATTAACATATTAATTGTTTACTTGTGTCCTCACTATGGTTTTCAAGATATGAAGCATGTTTCTGCGCACACATACACCACTTAATGTGTTTGAATGCTGCGTGTGTGACCAAGAGTGTGTTTATGCACAACTGTGTCCCTGTCTGCACTTGCCGGTACACGTGTGTGCATTAGGGTGTGTAATCAGAGCCGCTTTGGAACTTTACAAGAAGTCATTAACAGTCAAGACTATTGTGCAGACACCATGATTTCAAAGGTGCTCCACAACAGCTTGTGCGGCAAGGGCTGATTGAACCAGAGCACTTGAAAGGGGGAGAGAGACGTCAGGTTCGCAGCATCCTGTCGCGGCCCATCTGCCTCTCTCTCTGCTCCTGCCGTCAGTCTCCTTTGTGAGGAGGAAGGGGTTTGAACATCAAAGAGCAGCCATGCTACCTTGGAGACAGAAACAATTAGTAAGGGATCTGGTGAAAGGTGGCATAGAGGAGAACCCCGTTCCATGATACTCAAAAAATATATCAGGGCATTGCTGGGAAGTAATGGCAGCACTGTATTCCAAAGATTGTATTCCACAGAGAGAGATTGTGCATGAATGACACGTTTTAGAAGTATATTTTAAGTTACCAAGAGTGCACAGCACAGTCAAGTCAGTCTAAATGCACCAGAAAAATTGCTCTCTATTAATATTGTGTGACGTAATTTTTGTCTCTGATCCAGCATTGTGCATCTTCATCATACACCATATTACAATACAAACTGCAACATGTTGAACCAGCCCATATGAGACAACTGACAGATAACACCTCTGGCTATGATAAGTATATTCTCATTAACACTTGTGTCCCGCAATATCTCTACAGAGTCCAGAGCAAATCTCAGAGGAACAGTGCCTCATATAGAATACCCTTGAGCTGTATCACAGCTATCTAAAATCTCCTAGATGTCTTTGCTGGCTGGCTAAGCAACTCCACCTACTTTCACCCCGGCTTGCATTTCATTATGAATGTGAAGTTTGAGTTGGCTAAGTTGCTGTTTAATAATGCATTTGTCACGCCTGACCAGGTCAGCTGAAGGGGTTAGACCAAACAAACAAAAAATCAGGTCAATATCACCTGGTCCTCTATATCGAGGTCGAGTGCTAACACATGAAAGCAGGACTAAAGGAGAACACTTGGTACAATTTACTTGTGTGTGCCATTAGAAAAAAATATATTTTCACCTCAGTGATGAGTGATCCTTAGCAGCAGAAAATTAGAGTTAACACATTTAAAAGTGTTTTTCTCTTGAATACTCTAATTTTATATACACTATGTTTGGTGCAGCACATTGTAAATTCTTACATTTATCAGCAGATATTTTACACTAAATATGAAAAAAATGAGTTACATTCATCTGAATGAGCCTACGATGCCAACAGATACGGGCATGCAAAAAGAAGACAAGAGAAGATTGGTATACATAATCAATTTGCCAGGAAATGAGGAAAACATATTAAAAAGACAGACCCTGAATAATTAAATTCAATTATCAGCCGAGGCAAAAAAAAAAAAAAAAAAAGTAATAATGGACCGGAGAGCAATAATTGCAGTGTTCTTCATTGTGCATTTTCTTCACATGATGATTTATTGTCCTATATTTTTAAAGCATTTTAGCCACTGTTAGACATCAAAGAGCTCCATGTGTATACTGATAGACTTGAATGGGACAGTATAAATAGATACATAAGATGTAATTGGATGATATATCAATCACTCAGTTGACTGCCACTTTATCTCCATAGTCGAGGACATGCACCACATGATGGCATAGATGGTCACCCAACATTAACAAGCAACTGTACCTCTACTGACAATGGTTTCCTGAAAACATTGTTTTTATTTTTCTTTCTGTCATGTTTACAATGTCACCTTGTGTTACAGAAAGTGATAACAAACTTAATTTATTTTTACAGTCATCATTTGCAAGATGTATAATCCCCTCATTTTACTTCTCTTCATTAAGGACTTTTATCTGGAAGTGGGTGGACAGCAGCTGGACATTTTCTCATGACATTTTGTGGAGCTTGAGGAGTTTTTTTCTCTACTTCTTGCTCAAACATAGTATGAAGAGGGAGATCTTTTTTCAAGGTTATTGCACATACAGTTTCACCCATTTAGGGGTTGGGGAGAAGACGAGATACACAGACAGACAATCAGACACCAGCTGACCGCTGAGCTCTGAAGACCTGTAGGCATGTGAACAGCAGAGGCGGTATCAATCCCTGGAATGAGGCCGATGACCGATTCCAATTCAGGGCCACATCAAAGAGTGTGAATGCAGCAGCACTAACAGGGATGCTGGGGGTCAGGGATACTGGCTGAGGGATTTAGTCATTTCAGGGCTTATGTGAAGCACCATGGAGAGCAGCCATAAAAGCACAATGTCACTTTGTGACCTGTAGTTGGAGGGATACAAACCTGAAGCGATGTGAGCTGGATGGGAGCCTTGCACTGTTTTGACACACTCGAACATGCACAGGGTTATTGTATATACACACTAACCCACACACACATACAAAGGTCGAGACTTAAAGAAAGAGACTACTCTGTTTCTCGTGTTTTTCCTTCTCTCTCACTTACTCTATTACTTCTATCCTTTTCATTTCCATCCTTTTTACACATCGCTTCTTTTTTCTTCCTCATAGACATAGACACATGCAAGCCAACACATATATCTGTCTGTGTGCATAAATCTAGAGCAGCCATTTCTAAGGATGATGATAGTAAATGACAATGGTAATTTTTGACAGTCAATTTGTCACTGATGTCCAGTAAATTTGCAGCGGGTTTTACTTTAATGCAGCTCTGTATGACATCCATATATTATCTACTTCTGTGACATTTACTGGGTGCAACGACACTCATAGGAGACATTCAGATCCGTCTCATCCGCATGCAGCGCTCCAAACATCCATCCGGGAATAGTCTTCCAGCTTTTAGGGGCGATAAAGCTCATCAGACGGTGTTTCCTTGGCAGGGTAGACCTTGTCCTTCCATAGTATGTTTTTTTTCTTTATGGGTAATCAAGAAAAGCTTGTATGGCCACTGAATGAATTTATCAAAAGTTATGTTTGCTTAACAGTGAGCTGGATGAACAGTATAGGTGTCACAGCTGCCAGACATTGTTTTATAACATGAAGGGAGGGAATGGGGGAAGGACGTAACATCAATAAAACCATTGTTTCTGTCTGAAACTTCTCACTTTTCCAGAATCATGCAATGCTTATTAAAGAATTACTTGCAGTACATAGTTATTATGCTCCTGTGTATCTCACACAGTCTATCATTAGCTTTATATCAAGAGGACACCTGTCACAAATTTGAACCTATCGTCCCCTCTCCTTCCTCTTTGTAAGCATACTATCCACATCAGCCTTAATGAGTGCCCGCTACTGTTGCTAGCTGCTCTCTCATTCTCCCCCACTTGTTATGCAGTAATGAATCAAACTCTCTTATGATTGTGCTGTAGAATGCTGAGGACAAACCAGGGAAGCTACTTAGAAGCACATCTCAGTTGCGTGGATCACACTGTCAGCTCAGTCTGTTAGCAGACACATTTTTTTCTCTTCCTCACATCTGCACATCTGTAGTCATTATGCATTGTGACTGATAGATTGCTAATTTTGCCAGAGTTCTTAGACAACGTGGCTAATTTATGCACAAACTTAGATGCCCCCACATAGCAATGCTGCCCCCCAGTGCATGCCGCAGTTGACACCCAGCATCATATAAATGGGATTTGTGGTTTGTCTTTTAAAATAAAGCAGCCCCATTTCAGTATAGCTTGCATTTGATGTCTAAACTAAGTGACATCATTTGTTTGTACCTCTTACATAATGCAACAGAGATGTTCAAGTTCTTGCGCTCTACAGGCAAATCCAGGGAGAAAGAAAGGAGAAAGACAGTGCCATTGCCTGAGTCAGCGTGGCTGTGATTTTGCAGCTATGGATGTGTAGCTGGCGCCTATCCAGGAGCTTGCCATCCCTTCCATTCTTCAAAGTGCATTTATATTACTAGCACTCTTGGCAGGCAGGCCTCTCTGGCGGTTAAGGCTGAAGCGCCTCCCAGACTGACGATGATTACGATGGCTATAACATAAAAACTGTTATTGGCCTTGTTTGGTGATGGTTATTACAAGTGTATCAAAAACCCACACATACATCTCCCTCTACCCTACTTTTTCAGGGCTGTAGCAATATATAGGCACTAATGAATAGGTGATTTCAGTGATTTGACATGTGTCATAAATATTAAATGGCTCACTGCCCTTGGTTACCTTTGCTGCCAGCCAGATCCTTTGTCATGTATACTGTAGCTGTTTAGCTTTTTACTTATCAACAGAGGTAACAGTAGGGGACATTTCAAAGAGAGACGCCTCTCAGGAGTTCAGATCTCCATGGTGAAACAGTACTTTGTAGTGCTACTTAGGCTATGTATCTGGGCTTAACCTTTATAGTGCCATTGTTTGTGACTATTGTGGTGGTGGAAGACAACAACAATGAAAATGGCAGTATTAAGGACAATAATAATAATAATAATAATAATAATGGCACCAGAAATAAAGACTAATACGATAATAGATTTACTAACTGTGGAACAGCTGAATTATTGGCAAATATTGTTTTTTATGACTTAGTTGATAGATTTAATATTGTGTAATAAAGGGATTATAATATAAAGCGTCACATATAGCATTCATTATGCTTTAATTAAATGTAAACGTACATCATTTGTATTATTGCAGAAGGTCCTGCCTACTGGCCTAACATAGCTAATAACAGTAAGGCAAATTCTGGGTATAAGAAATATTTTACAGTAAATGGCCTGAATGTACAAGTAGATTATATGTATAAAGTTGTACTGTTTAGATCATTTTGTGCAGCAAAACCAATTAATTTTCTCTACTTATATAATCAAATGTTGAGTAGTTTCTATCTGGCAAAAGCCTAAAGATTTGGATAGAGGGTGGTAAACCAGCAGTAAATATCCTCACAAGTTGCAAGTGGACAACTGTCTGCTTTTCCGAATCTCACATGAGTCATCGATAAGGTGGTTAATCCTCACCAGTGGAGACGCTCATTTACTTGGAAGCTAAAAGGTGTGAATATGAGCAACTAAACAAGCGTGAAGGAGGGTGTTAATTAAAAAAAGAGCATATGTGTTCAGCAGGTCTCCTCTTAGAAAACAAAGCCAAAATTATATAATAGTTCCACACAATAGCTTACTCTCATAGCAGCACCACTGGGGCAAAGAGTAGCACTTGAAATCTGTAGTTACAATTTGTTTTTGTTTCATGAGCAGCTGAATGATTTTTACATAAAAGTAATTACTTATTCTTCCTTTTAATATACAATAAGCCTCAACTTCTGAGCCAAGTATGGGAGTAAGAGATTAACTCAATTTATAACAAAATTGAATTGCTGCACTGCAATGCAATACACAGTTGTGGGAAATTTGTTTTCTTGATTAGGTTATGTCATGGAGTCCCCATCCAATGGATAAAAAGTGTGCCTCCCAAGCCATACAGAGTGTTTGTTTTAGATCCCGGACAATAAGCAGCAGTATAAACACTCCCCCACATTTCTCACGGCTGGGAGGACTGAGCAGTAAAATGCTCAGATTGATAGAGCAATGTTCAATTCCTCCCCTGAGTTAGAAGGGCAAACTCCTGTGGTGCTCCTGCATCAAGCGTGCCCTCCCTCTGAATCGGCAATGGAGATAAACTTTCCCAGACAACAATGCCCCATCAGTGGCAGCAGCAAAGGGGGTCCTCTTTTATTGCCTGATCTCCAGTGTTCAACAATTAATGGCTCACTGTGCTCCCTAGCACAAAATACTAGACTGGCCAGGTAAATATGGTCTCTCTTTCACTTTCCCCTTGCCGGCACAATCCCCTCACTCCCACCTCACCTCCACCACCACTGCCAATACCCCTACTATCCCCGAACCTCAGGCCCCAGGCCTCTCTGCAATGCATCTCTCATTGCACTCTGTTCTATAAATTGCCAACAGCGCGAGAAGGCAGATACAAATAAAGGTGATTTAGCCCAAAGAGATGCTGAGCGATTGCTCTCATTAGTCCAAAGTGGAGACCAAAGTCGAGATTTAACTGAGAGGGATTCCTGGCCATTAGTGCACTGGCAGCGGCTGTATTGATAGGTTTTTAATAAGACGCTACATTAATGGTTATCATGAGTGAGTGGGTTTATGGTAATGAGAAAAGGCAGAGGAGGGGAGAGGAGGTCTCCAATGTGTTTTCAGTCAAATTCAGCCTCAGCTTGGCCGCTGCTGCCAGCAGCTTGAGCATGCACCTTTGCAGGTTGACAATATGCGTAACACAAACTCTCTCTGTGGTCTGCATATAGCAAATAGGGGAAAAGTTTATTTTTTAGCCAAAAATTGAGTGACACGAATGTGGAGAAGATGGTGTCAGTGATGAACGACACCAGAGGGATGTCTCCTGTGTGTGCAGAAGTCTTCATTTCCTCCTATTAATCAGTTGGACTAATTCTCCCCTTGTTCCATTTTTAACCCTACAGTGTCACTGCCTCCAGTTGCTCTAATTGAAATATTAGCAGCCGGTTAAGTAAATGAAGACAATTTAATCAGTCCCCTTCTCGCGCCTTCCCTGTCTTTTCCTTTTTTTTGTCTTTTTCCCATGTGACGGTGTGATCTTTCTATTAAAGAGAGAAGTTGAGAGATCAATTTAGATTGTCTTTTTTTAACTAAGCTGACAACTCTATTGTCTCAGAGCCAAAAGAAGCTGAGATTAACCTTGTTCGAATGTGAACCTTGCCAAAGGGTGTTAGATTCTGCCAACAACTTTTTCCCTCCTTGTCCGTTTTGCCATTAACCAGTGGAGATCCAGCAGGATGCGTAGGCTCGAATGTGCTAGCCAGTAACAAGACTATCCAATGAAATCCCTATGGCAAGTCATTTCTTTCCAAAGCACAAAATATTACTTTCTAAAGTTACAAACTTTTGATGAGTTCAAATTAGTCCCACAGGGACTATTAGATCACTTCAGTAAGGAAAACAAAACTGTCAGGATCATTTGGATAATCAGCCTTAGGGTATTCCATGACGAATAAGTCTTTCTTGTCATAACTACTTTCTTAGTTTCTCATCTGCACTTGCCTCAGATAAGACTGATAACACATAAAGTTCAATCACAGAGACATAATATTTAGACAGTGGCCTCCATGTGCAAAGAGGGTAGTTAGGCTTAGCTAGTGTCATACCAGTAATGATGCTGCTTACTGAGACTGTTACTTATTAATAGTCAAATCAATACTTCAATGATGTAATGGAGTGGGACTAAACCATACAGATCCAGTGTAATTCTTGACAATCCATCATTTCTTACATCTTGCTTTTGATACACTTGTGATTTCAGATTAAATACGACTAGGTTGTAAGGGTGTACCACTGAAAGGATAGAAACAAACTGAGGGATTACTTCCAAAATGCGATGAACACACTTTTTGAAAAACTTTCACTCTAACAAAATGGCATGTAATTATAACTACTTGGTTACTCTCTGAAGAGCACTTGCAACTGATCCTAAATGCCTTTGCCAAGGCATACCGACAACTTGGTCTAGCCCTTAACATCAAAAAGGCAGAGGTCCTCCATCAGCCACCACCCAAGACAAACACTCCTGCCTCGCCATCTTTGTTGATGACACCAGTCTCAAAAAATGTGGAGCCAACATTGATGAGGAGACTTGGCTGTGGGAGCAGGGCTTTTGCACAGCTGATAAGAAGGGTTTCTGAATTGTTCAGACACATTATCTTAACTTTCCTGCTACCTTGGCTGGTTGACTGTGAGCCAGGATATGAAATTCTGCACACAGAAAGTTTAATCAAGCAGTCAGAAACATCATGCTCCTTTTTGCTTCATTATACACATCTTTATTTGTAATAAAATGTGCTTTATTTCTGTCTGCTTCTGTAGAGTTGTTCCTCGCATCTCAACCGTGATGCAAGACGAAATGCAAAGAATAATAATAATAATACACTCGTAATAACCTAGTTCGTACAGTACAACTTTACCATGTCTTAGGGCAAAATTGTTTATACATGTTCCAAACAGCCACTCTCAAAACTGCCATCATATAAAAGGCAACAGAGAGAGAGCAAAAAGTTCAAATCCGGGTTACTTTTGCACTTGAAAATTTGTGTATGGACACATTTGTCCAGCTTTTATCTGAGCCAGCTTAATGACCTTTTAGTTTTAGTCAGGACCCCGGTTTTGGCACTAGTTCTTGTTGTCATACATTAGTATAATTACTGATTTCAGTAATTTAAATGTACTATACTCATGTCTGTTAGACAGCAGTTAACAGAAGGAGCTTTGCAGTTCATGTAGAAATGAGGTTTGTTGGAAAAAGCTTGGTAAATACTTTGACAAAAACAACCACATGGCCAATAGTTTGATTCTGTTGTAATTATATCCATAGGCTTATTTTGACACATTAGTTTTCTTGCAAAATTACTACATCGATTTTGTGATTAGATTAGATTTTTTACATTACTTTCTTAATTTTTTCTTCACCACCTTTCTGTCTTGGTGTTTGGTGTCATAAGCAATAATACATTTCATTTTGCCATTATAATCCTGATAGGAAAGGCAGATTCTAAAGGCTAATCACTTGATGCTGCTGACAGGTAGAGGATTTGTCATAATGATGTCTGAGAAAATGTGAACTGCATTTTGACAATTTGGCATGAGAAAGTGAGGTATGTCTGATATCTTAATAGTGAGTCTCAAAGCTGTAGATGCAACGGAAATGTGACTGAAGCATAAGCACACAATCAAGAACCAGAATGGCCCTGTCAGCTCAACATGCTGCAACTGAAGAAAGCACATGCAGTTAGACAATCATCATCATCATCTTCACCAATGTGACAGCCCATGCTCATCATTTTTTTTCAAACCCTGCAAAATAAGAAAATGGAAACATCCATATGTTTTCTTAATCTGCTGTGCATTGAGCTCTCAGGGCCATCGTAAGAAAGAGCAGTCACCACTTTATATAGGCAATTTAATACTGCCAGCCCTTTGTTTATAACTTTTTCTCAAAAAATAAAAATTAATTTATAACGGATTTTTCATTCAAGCAAAACATCTTCTTTATTTTTGTGTTAGTCTAGAATTGCTATGCCAGGTTCTTCTGGGTAACAGGTCTATAACATTCAATTAGAGACAGAGGGATGACTTGCCTTTTATCATATTTTGCTATCCGTTGTTCTCACCAAGATTTTAATACGTAATTAATATTTAAATCATTTGTTAAATAATTTCAGCAGCAGTGCTAATTCAGCAGCAATCAAACTGCCCCATTCACTCTCCAAAATGAATCATATCGCCTCTCCTACTTTGGCACTCTATTCATACTGATTTGTTCCCAGAAAATCCCTTTTGCTTTTCTCATTATCACTTTTTTTTTTTTTTATGAAGACATGGGGAGTTTATTTTCAGGGCAACCTTGTTATGACACTTGTACTCCTTACTTGTAAAAAAAAAAAAAAAAATGAATAAGCAGGACTTTAACTTAATTAAACATGCACTTACTGTGAGTTCTGGATAAGAGTATCAGCATTATGCCTTATACTGTATGTAAGTCATTCTCGAAGTGGTAGTCACTTAAAACACCATGAAATAGGCTTTGTCAACTTCACACTGTGATTGTACTATGTAATTTAATTAACACGTCTATCTATGTTTTGCAATTACACTACACGGAATATTGATGAGCCACATCAATAAGCATTTTAGATAGTACCGTCCATTTTCTTGACCAAATTATCGGGCTCACTTTTTATTTACTTTCAAAAAGTATGTACCTTTTACAGTAAAGCACATGAAGAAAGTGGAACAAAAATTGAGGCGAAGCAATCAGCTGATAAATCTTTCTTTTTTCTTTTTTTCAGTTTCCCTATCAGACGTGAAAGCCTGATAACCACTGCCACCCTACCCCACCCCCCTTCTTTTGCCCTTCACATCTGTGTGTCTGCACAGCCGCGATAAGCAAATCAATATCCTGTCACTTCTCATTTTTACTAGCCCAATTCTGCTCTCTGCACCTTCCACAAGGTGACAAGCTCCTGCCTCACGGTCTAAACTGGACAATCTCAGTCTTCTCTTTGTAGAATATTGTCTCTCAAGCGACTCTGACACTCTACATCACTCGAATGATGCCAACATGTTGGAGCTAATGCAGCCAAGGTAGGTTCTCCGTGATGCTTAACAGTTTTCTATGTTCAATTTACTCTTAGTTCATCAGATAAAATAAGACTGTGAGGAGCTCTCTTGTAAAATAATTCACGTTGTGTATTATTCCTTTGTTTGAGTGAGATTTCATTGAGCTCCCACTAAAAGTGAGGCCTCAGAGCTCTTATGCCTTGCACCGCCACATCATCATGCATAAAAATTGACTGAATCATAGCAGCTCCAATCCAATACCAATTGATCTTACCAAGATAATTAAAAGAATGTTTACATTTCATATCATATTTTTTGGATAAATAAGCCATAAAGCTGCATTCATGTTGTGATTCATTTCTTTGTCTTCAAGTCATTTCAATTATCAGATTATATGTTGGTGCTGAAGGAGGAGGATAAAAACTCCAAGTCCATGCTTTACATTGTGCATATTAAACTAAATAGCTGTGCCTTGAGCAATACAACCACAGCCTAAGAGGAGTTATGTGTCTGAAATCACTGAAAGCTTCAGTCAATCCCAGTGCTTCATGATTGATGTTAAAATAATGTTACATTTATTGGCAACAAAAGCAATTGCAAGGCAGTAAGGGGAGTTTTGGTGAATATGACTTGATAACTAAATTTAGTTGTCGGAGGTTACAGCTAAATCACAGGAGGTTTAAAAAAGTTTCAGGTTCCATCAAAGCTGCTGCTTTTTTAATAAAAGCCTCTGCCCAGCTTTCCAAGGTAAAGTACTTTGCCAACTCATTATAGCCTTACACCATACTCATACACCTGCCACAACGTCACTTGGATAGTGAAAAAACATTCTTTGTTCACCCATTATGTCAAAATGATTGGTCTCAACCACTGTGGACAGTGTTATTGTTCATAGCCCTTTCCGTAAATTATGTGCTGTTTTTTTCCAAAAGTAGGGATGGTAGAAATACAATATGCAAAGTTGCAGCATAAACAAAGATAATGGAAAGACAACTTTGGCCTGATCTTCTCTAAGGATGACTAACATTCAACAGGAGAAGATAAAAATTAATTCATGCTTTTTACTCACATATTTCTTGTCTAAGGGCAGAAGGGAGAAGATTAGTTTAAATATTCAATGCCCAAGGCAATGTCAAATAACAGCAGACCCTGATAAGATTTTCAAGGCTTGCCACTGAAATTAGCGCCTTAAACAATGTTTTTATGGAAATATTTCTTGGGGCTTTAGGTTTCAGGTTTTGAAAATTAACTGTGGAACAGAGGGATGATGTGTCACTCCATGGAATCTTTCATATCCCCAACTTGAAAATGCCAGTCATGGAGTGGGCATAATGAAATATAAATTAAGCCATGGACCATCACTAGCACAACAATGATTTCTGCCAAATGTGTACCCTCCAGATTACTCCTTATCACTGCCAAGACACACACTGGTGTTCTGTATTGGGTAAATAAACACCAGCATCTGAATGGACAGGGCAAAACATGAACTTGAAGGCTTCGTGTCCATTTTTGAAGTTTGGAACCATAGGCTAAATGGAGTTGACATCCATGCATAATCACCTACAGTTCTAGCTGAGGGTGCTTTGGCTTGGCTAGGAAACAGCCTTGTTGAGAACAGATTCAGGCCCAAAAGCCCCATTAAACTCTAATCCTAAATGGGGTTCCATGCCCCGACAGTTTAAGAGAAACACAGTGCAGTTAAACATTCCCTGCCAAATAGATTTGGAGACCATTCTGTTGTGATGCCCATGTCCGTGATAGAAATATAATAAGGGTGAGACAGTTTTTTACCCCTCATAGTCTGAATCCACTACAATATTTATTAAAGTAACAATAGCTGTACTTATGTACTTAATGTACTCAATGTCTCTATCATCTACTATGTCTTTCTCTCATATGTCTGTCTGAGAAATACAAGGATTTCTATTCTCATTTAGTGTATCCTTGATACCACAGAGCCAGATACATGAACAACTAATTGATTCAACCTTTCCTGAGAATTGAATAATGCAAAATGCAAAAGGAACATAATGCAATTGTTCCTTTCATTCACATAAATGACCCCACGGGACCTGCTTGATCAATTAACGTCAGATGAACAGTCGCTTTCATTACTGTCTTGCTCAGCATACCTTACAGGGAAGTTAACAAAGAGAGTCAGGCAGATGTATGGGATCCTTCATTTGATGCTTGATTTCATTTGGTGCATGTATGTTTGTAGTTAATATTGTTTATTTGTGTGTTTGTGTCTAAATGTATGTTGTGAGCCTACTGAGAATCCGAGTTATTTTTAGTTTTGTTTTGGGTTTACAGTTATTAATAGAATTATGATAGATCTTCGATAGAAATTATGGTAAGGCTCATAGCCATGGCAGAGGCTCTAGGGATGGCATGTCTATTGGTCTATTCACAGTAGGTCTACTTGTGGTCAAGACTGACATATCTCAACATCTATATAATGGATTGTCAAGAAATGTGGTACAAATATCCATGGTGCCATCCGTAAAATGAATACTAGTGACTTTGGTGAAGTTCTGACTTTTTCTCTAGCACCAGCAGCAGGTCAAAATTTTACTAATAAATAAAAAAAACACTTAAAGTAAGTAAATAAAAGTATCACTGTCCTTGGAGTAATTAAGTTAAGTAAAAGGATACTGAAGGTGATGTCTACAATTCAGGTTGGAGAATTTGTACTGTACGACTTACATACACATGCGTCTTGTGTGTGTATGCATTGGTGTAGGCAATGTGGAGTTTTTTAAAAGTTAAGTGTGAGTGGATGATTGTCATCAGAGCTACATGGAGGTCACATAAAGAAACTACGTGTCATTGTGTGTACAGCTGAGACAAATCACCTACTTCTTTGGTTGCCTAATGTTCCCAACCACGCAGAGTCAATACGGTCAAGTTACAGTCCAGTAGTGTCAACTACAGCTACAGTTATGTCTGCTGTAGAAGAAATAGCATCTTAAATGAATTTTATTAGAAAAACAGTTTTCTTGCCATGTTCATACAGCATAACTTTGTTGATAACTTGAAAAAGAAACTCAGTCTAGCTCATAAACTATTGAGTGTTTACAATATAATTCCAACATTGCTGTCTGTGTCAAACTGTCTTTGAGTTTCTGATGATTCCAGATTAGCCTCGGACTAGACTTCACAAATGTAAAATTACATATTGATTTGCGAAATCGCTAACACACCTATGCAATCCCTCACTCACACTAACAGATTTGAGATCTTATGAACTGATGCAAAAATGTGAAATTTTTGACAGATACAAATCTTTCATTTTAATTCGGTCATGAAGTACCTAATATGATCTTTTTGGATACACATAGAGAATGTCTGTCTAAATGGATGACCATCTATTACAGTCTGCAGATCAGTCGCATTTCCAAACTTTTTTACCTAGGGTGGTATGAAATACTTGCACGCACACACACACACACATACACACTCCCTTGACGTGCCCCTGCTGGAGAGGAACAAAGGCAGTGAAGTCTTTATGTGCCTTTGAGAAATATGACCTTGTGAAGTCTACGCAATATACACAACACACAAATTCACACGCATTCAGAAACACAAATACTGCAGACACAAATACACAAATGCACTTGCACGCACAGTCCATACACAATTGACCTTACATATGTGCACACACCTATTTACGCCCCCACATATTCAAGTTCCCAACCACGCCCCCACATATTCGCACCCACACAACTGCACAAGCTAGCTCTCACTTTATTTCATAAAGCAGTTGGCTGAACATCTATAAATAGGCTGTAGGGCACTGCACAACCTCAATTTGCCACCCCCGTACACTTCTATAGCAATTATCCCAAGGTTTATTTCGGTTAAGCAGTCAAGCACAGGGAATAAACGACTCAGCCCATTCAGCAGTGGTTAATAGGAATGAAGATACTTAATAGCAGCCAGCAATCAATCAGATCAAAATGGAGTGAGTGTAATAAGCTAATTTGTTCGTTGCACATTATCTGAAAATAGGGTATTTGTAGAATTGTGCCAAAATTAGCAAATCTTTTTGATACACTGATCTGATGTCAATGTGGATCTTTTGATATTTTCAGTGTCACAGATTTTCAGGTTTCCCCTTGCATTACTCACCTGCTCGAACCAGGTCCACGACACAGTTATGTTCTAGGCTATTTTTTAAGTTTGATCAAACAATGCATGCATGAACACTTCCAAGCTTACCTTATATGGCTAGTCTACAGTACACAATAAGCTGTGTGAATGGGTTAATTGTTAAACAATTTTTTTCTGAGGTAACTGAGACCTGAGCAAGCTGAAAAAGTTGAACCATCATAAACTCTGATGAAGCGGCAAAAAGCTGTTCATGTTCACAAGAGAGGCAGCTACCCTCCCGCTCCTTGCTGCTGCCGCTGCCACCGTCCTCTGCAACCAATCGCTGTCTTCAATCAAATCAAATGGATATCTTCCAAATTCACAATGAAATTCCCTCTCACAGTGAGCTACAGTAAAGGGACTACAACAAAAAGAGGGAATTTTGTACTAAAAAGACTAACTTTGAAAGATATTTGATCTTGATTTAACAAACTACGATTGCTGATTTCCTCTTATTAGCTTCAGATACATTTTCAAAACTGGAGTACAAAACTGAAAAAAAAAATGTGTCCACCATCACATTGGAACCCCATTAGGGTGGGATATTTCCATGGGCAGTGTAAATAGGAGGAATGATTACAGCAATTTGGTGGGGATTGGCTGGTGAATGGCCCCTCCTACGGCCATCGCCTATGTGGCCCGATGATGATTCGATTTGGCTCTTCGCCCAATGTCATTGAGCTAATTCTTTCACTGGGCAACAGTTCTCCCAGGACCAAAGCAACATATGCTTTCTCCTCCCATGACAATTTAATTTAAGGTGCTGTTTATTCGCTTGTGGCAATGATGAACCTCCCGCACAAGGACATCACTTTCCTCTTGGGAAATTCTTTTGTTATGGATGTGGACTGTTCATAAAATTACAAAGTTTTACAAAGGATGGAAAAAATTGTAATTTGGTTCGTCATGACTACACCAGTTATTATTTTACTTACCCCCAAAACAATAAAAATCCAGTGCCATGTGCAGCGTGCAGCCTCACTGTGCTTCTCCAACTTATAAAAGCTTGAGTGTTGCACAGCAAATATTTATAACAAGTGGTGAAAGTTGCTTTAACTTAAATACTAGCCCTAACCCTCACCCAGCTGTGAAGAAAGTGCTCTTCAAAGCCTCAGAAACTACATTCCCAGAGCAAACCACTAAACCCAAACTGCTCCAAGTCATTGTGTTAAATGAAAAGGTACACTGGATGGTTACAACGTAACCTTAAAACTAGTCTGAAAGTAATATATGCAACAGTAACAAAGCTCTGACTTTAAGTAACTTTGAGTTAAAAAAACTCCTGTCCTATTTAAAGTTAAAGTAATTTAATTAGCCAAACTGAATCAGTTTGCATCCTATGTGCTAACAAAATAGTGTGAGTATTTGGTGTCCATATAGTATTGCACTCTTGTTCTGTTATTTTGAGTGATACACATTTCCTTGGCTAACCAGTGTACAAACTCTATACATATAGTAATTACCTCCCTTTTTTCATTATTTCTTTGACATAAACATACAAACATATGACTATCCCTCTCGTGGTGCAGGGGAAGTTTGCAGTATAGACCAGGTTTTGCAGATGTGCAGGTTGCATGGGACTCTTTGAATGTGAAGATCTGGAGTCAGCACTCACAACAGACTGTGCCACAGGGAAGAGAAAGTTACTTGTATTGAGGCTATGTTGAATCAGAAACACACAAAGAATAAGGAAGAGCTAAAAAGATAGCGAGAGGGAAGTTGCCGGGCATACCTAGAGCAAGAAAGGCACAAAGAAGGAGAGGAGAGAGGGAAAAGTAAAAGGATAGGGAGGTCAGAGAGAAAGCTTGGGTATAAAGAAGTAGAAAGAGAGAGGGAGAGAGTTTACTGAGAGGGAACATAAACTGACAGAGAGGTCTTACAGACACAGTGGCTTTGATATCCCCTCAGCTTCAGACTGACCTTCACCTGCTCCACATGAACCAAGCAACGGAGACACAAGGTGGATGGACTGTTCTCAAGCTGTCCTTTAGCTCACACTTTGGTAACTGTAATAAAACAGCACTGTCTGTATGGGAAAGAGTGACAAAGGGCTCCTGTGACCTGCATATGCAACGTGTTTAATGACCCTAAAGAGCCAGGGT
>JAVQJL010040618.1:0-14961 GCA_036024295.1 Nannoperca obscura
AATTTGTGACGAGCATTAATGGGATATGAGTGTGTACAAATGGAGAGGAGAGAGAGGGACTACGAGTCTCCCGGCAGCCTAGGCCTATAGCAGCATAACTAAGGGGTGCCTCAGGGGTCCCTGACCTTCTGCTTTGCTTCGACTGGGGAGGCTCATTCTGCCCACTGACACTAGACTGTATATGAAGATGGACAGCTTTGCCTGCCAAAGTGCAGCCAAGACATCTCGATCGCCCTCTAGCTGCAGTTTATGTCGTAAACCCCGCCCTCTCCATGTTAAAGGATGGGTCATGGGCCAAATGGAAAAAATCTAAGTTACAAATTTGGTTTCTGCCATTTTTGGTAGGCAACTGTGAATTGCAGTTGCTTTGTAACCTAAACCAACTGCGAAAAGATTGAGTGGGTGTATGGGTGGGACCTCAATACCGCAGCTCCACATTATACAACAAGTGCAAGATGGCAGCTCCAGGATATTTTGGCTGAACTGCCTGGTGAATTTTGCATGACATACATAACTCTGTGTTCTGCCAACAGTTTTTATTTCACAGTTCTCTAGTAACTCATCATTATCTACTAAATAGTCCTGGATTCAGAGATATTCAGGATTGTTCCGCATACCCACACTTCCGTGGACCAGTCAGGATTTAGTGACATTTGAATCATAATCGGATGACAGTTGGTGGGTTGTTTGGTAATACCTTAAGATGTTTTTTTTACTTTGTCAATTATTTAGTGATGAATATTTAATGTTATAGAAGTGCTTATTATCTGAACAACACCATTTGTCACGATTGACCGTTTAAGGCAGCAGAGAAAGGACCCAAGTGCAGATTGAGGAGGCCCCAGCATGACAACGGTTTATTTAACACAAAACAAACAGACTTACAGACAAGTGAGCAGGTAACAAAAAAACTCCAAGTGAAAAAACTAAAGGTGACGTGAACAGAAGGAGGTCAGGGAACACAGACATAGAACTCAGATGAGATTCAGGAAGAATTGACAATGGCTCAACAGAGAACTAAAGGAAGGGACCAGTATGTATAGGAAGGAGGAGACAACGAGGGAGGCAGACACATGTGTTTAACAAGACACAGGTGAAATCAATGACAGAAGTGGGAAACAGAAAAGACAAAAAAAACAGGAGACAGACACAGGAAGTTTCAAAAGAAAACGGGAAATGTAAAGGGCTATTAAGGGATATCAAGTCTTTGGACAACTGTAATAAAACGGGTTAATAAAGGTGATTGAATCCAGCACTGCACTATTGTCTCAAAATTATTTGCACTTGCCTGGGATGCTGTTAATGTCACAAGAAAGGTTGAATATTTTTCACTCACACTGAACATCATTTTAAGTGAGAAGTTAGAAGCAGTAATTCAGTAAGACTTACTCACAATCAGTCAGCTGCTGCAGGTAATGGGCCTTGCTGTACCAGTGTTTAAGTGGAAAACTGATAAGAAGCTACTAAAACAGCTGTTTTGATAATGGGGGTTATAGGTTAAAAGAGCTTAGTTGCTTTCATTCTGAGAGTAAGATGAGAAGATCATTACTCCCATGTCTATGGTTACAGAGCTGAAGATAGAAGCGGATTAACCTAGATTAGCAGCAAGACTGGAAGCAGGGGCAAACTGTCCAAAGCTTAGAAATACTACTACCAACACCTCTGAAGTTCTCTGATTAACATGTATCTCTACATACAGTTTTATAACACTTGATGGATTTCATTGTAATACACATAAACCTCTATGTAAATTGTACATTTCTATCAGTTTTGTAATTTTGTTTTGAAATTTTGATGAATTACATAATCTTTGTTTTTTATCTTTTTAAGTACAACTATGGATATTTTGGGGGGAGGAGGTGGGGCATCTTCATAAGCTATATATGTGTGCTTAAAAACTAAACTGAACCCTAGATCTATTTCTTGGAGAACAGCAGTCAGGTGCAGTGACTGTGCAAAGGAGTCTTGCTGAGAGAATGACACCGCAAGGTTTGGCTCCTGCATAGTGACAGAAACTGAAATCCTGGGATCACTGACCAAATCTGACAACCCCCACTGCAATCTGAGATGCACATCTGTTCATTCATTTCTGATGTTCAGTTTTGTTCCCCCAGTGGACCTACTTTAGCTGCATTCCTACATGTCAGCTATTACTTTGATGAGTATGATGCTGAAAGAGCCAAAAAAAAAAACTGTTAAAACCCCTCAGCAAGAGATTTGAGTATTTTTACACAAGAATGCAGTTTTTCCTCTTTCTAATCCTTGAAAATATTTAGCTCCATATTTGTCATGGTTATTGCAATGTTTGCATGGTTATTATAGAAAGACCACTGATTTATAAATGAAAAGGGTTTCTCTAAAACCAGCGACCCAAAATGGAAAGTATGGCTCGTTGAATCCTCACTTTAAATCAATGTAACTCTAATAATTGTTCAATGCTGGACAGGCAGGTTCCCAGAACATAACATTGAGCTGTATGTAAAAAAAACACTGTGACATCCATCAGCCTCCTATTAAGCACCTGGATAAATTCTGCATTTGGTACGGAGTAAGGAAATACAAGTGCACATGGGCAACAGTCACAAACTGCATTTCCCTGGGTCCATATAATAGCTGTATAATCTACCTTGGTCAGGTAGCAAAGTGTTTCATATGTCAAGCATCGGATCATCAGCTGAGGGAGTGTCTGACAGTGCTGGCACTGTGGCATCCTGGGTCACAAAGCCGTAGTTGGTCTAGGTAGTCAGATTAAAGCCAGAAATGTCCTTGTCTTATTTGAATAATACTCTGGACATTCTTCAACTGTCCTGAGTATTATTCAAATAAGACAAGGAAACACCCCATCACCCAGCCAGAAAACACAACCCCAACTGCTACACAGCAACCCCCCTTTCCCCCTCTGTGCCCCCTCCCCTCACCTGAGCTGCAGAAAGACAGCTTGCCCTCCTGTTAATGAGAAGCAGAGGGCCCTCCACCTGCAGAGCCGCAGACTGAGACTGACTGTCATCAGAGACCAGGATTTCTTCCCTACCCAATCAGAGAGCAGTGATGATGAAGATAGAAACGTTGAAGCTTCATAATGCTATGAGAGCACCAGCGACAGTGAGGATCTCGATATCTCCATCACGCCTGGAGGAAGGTACACCAGCTCCCCCGTACCTCTCGCCAGACAAGATGATGTGGTTTTCTCATCCTCTAGTTTCTCGATTCCCAGAAAGTCCGTGCCAGACGCCCCTGCCTTAGTCAATAAAAGTATGTGGCAGAGAGAAGCGGACCACAAGCACAGTCTGCAGTAGGCCCTTTCACCCCTTTTCTTTCCAATAATTTACCTTCTAAATCTGGCTTCCTGGATTGTGAGAGGCATGCAATCTAGTAAAGTTAGACTGGAAAAAATAGATTACCTACTTTAAACTGATCTTGACTTTCTGTGTTCACAAGAGCTCTGCCTTAAAAGCTGTGCAGATGTGGCAGATGTTTGCAGACTTTGGCATAAAGGACTTTCTGTGATCTCTATCAAAGACGATAAAGCACATGTGGTGGGCATCTTCTTTAAAAGCCATGACATAACTATAATCAAACAAAGGGATATCATACCAGGTAGACTACTGGTTGATTGCTAGTATTTAGATCAATGGTTTCCAATCATTAATGTTTACACTGCAAATGAGAGAACAAATAAAATGCAGTTATTAAAAAAATTGAAAGTAATAATGTTTGGTTCAATATAATATTACGTGGAGATATTAATACGATCCCTGATGACATTGATAGAATTGCTGTTACTCCTTTCCAAATAACTCGTGGAGGAAAATATGTAAAGATGCAAATCTCTCTGATCTCTACAGAGTGTTAAACCCTCATAAAGTCCACTTCACTCGTTTCAACTCAAAAACTACAACTCACATAGACAGATTTTACGTATCCACACAAGTCCACTTAAAGCTTCAGTTCTGTGTGGTAATGGCCACAAAGGCTACTGGAAACTCAGTGTTAAATGTTAAATAACAATGACTTAATGAGTGAACTAAGAAACTAGTAAAATATTCGATCTAAAAGTTCTAGCTAAATCAGATGTAGAACTGTGGGACATACTGAAAAACAGATTAAAAGATGTTGAGAACGATTGAAATGTTGAGAACTAAACCAAATAAAAATGTATAATAGAAAGAAAATTGTATTGAGTGATTCAAAAAATGAAATTTAAAATAATATTAATTTGCAGAAACTGATTGGGAGTAACACCATCTCTGCCAGTCAGAAAAGGAGACCCAGCTACTTTATCAAAAGTATAAAAGATGTCACTGGTCAGCTGTTTGTTAGGGATGTGCGATACCACTATTTTTCCTTCCGATCCGATACCAAGTAATACCAAGCCTAATATCCCGATACCGATATCAATAGATACTTTTTACTTGGTGAATGAATCATCAGTATTCTAAATCTGGAAATATTTTTATGACTATTTTTATATATATTTTTGTGATCTCCACAAAACCCAGGACAGATTTTAGCCAAGTTTTTAGACAAAAAATATTTTTATTACTGTAAATAAACAAAAAAGTGCACAAAATAATTAAAGAAGAATAAATGTTTTAAAACTTAATTTATTTTAGAGAACTATTCTGTGACAGAATTTAGTCCACCAGCTGATGTGTGTGTTCTTGGCACCGCTGAGTCACGTGACGGTGTGACAACAAAACACAACAGAGCGGGGGGGGGAGCAAAGCCCACATGAACGATGTCAAAGGACTGCACTCAGACGTGCTTTGATGAAACGGTAACAAGTACTGAACGTAGAAGAGAAAAACTGAAATTAAAGTATCAATCCCATCACGCTAGTATCGATACAGATACCAGCGTTGGTATCGATATTTGGATCGATCACATCCCTACTGTTTGTTACTGAAGGTGAGAACCGTGCCATCACAAAGAGGAAGTAATCAATGTAATCAATCAGCTAAAGAGCAGCAAGTCTCCAGGACCTGATGGTCTGCTGATCTCCTAACCTCTGTTCTTAATAGGGGTTTAAAAAATGGCGCTCTGTGTGACTCCTTTTATCATGGCGTTATTTGTCTTTTATATAAAAATGGCGATGAACAGGATCTGGATAACTACAGAAAACTGACAATAATGAATGCAGATTATAACATATTGTCTAAAATAATAATGAGTAGACTAAATGATGCCCTTGATGTAATAATTGAGAAAGAACAAACCTGCGCTATAAAAGGACACCTGATGTGGGATAATCTCTGTAATCTAAGAGAAATCACTTATGCCAGTAAGACAACTTTTATATATAGGGATTAGACCACAAAAAGCCTCCAATTATGTGTCACGGGAGTACTTATGGGCAGTTCTGAAGACCTACGGCTTCCTCGATGATTTTATTAAGATGATTAAGCTACTTTATGTAAAGTCCACAGTGCAATGTTAATGGTGTTTTAACAGATGCTTGTAAGATCTCCCGCGGCAGGAGATCAACTCTCATATTGTCGAAAGACAATAGATTCAAAAACTAACTGCCCTGCCCTGGACCTCCTTAGATATTTAAATACTCATAATCACCCTTGCATTTAATACTGTTTATTCTCTGTATAGTGTATAATTGATGTTTTTGTACAATAATGATATTTACCACCATTATTAACTACGAAGTAGTGCAGACAAGGAGCGGTTGGAGCTCCTGTTCTGCAGCTTCTGCCCAAGTGGAGGTACATTGTCACTTCTAGCAAAGATGGCTCATTTAGAAAAGGTTTGTGTGTGTGTGCAGGTATGAGTATGTATGGAGGAGTGTGTGTATGTGCATATTTATGTGTCTTGTTTTTTTTGTTGCTCTTATAGTTTGTGGGTGTATAAGATACATGTGTAATGTTAACCTAATAATAAAGAATTTAGTTTATTTTAAAACATAATTGAACAAAACAAAAATTACCATGATGAAAACAGCCAACAGTCACTCAGGGAGTGTTTAAAACTAATATGTTTCTGTGTGGCATATCTGAGTTAGAAAAAAGAAAAAAAGGGTTTGGTAATATGCATATATATATATATGCATATGTATATATGCATATGTGACAAACCCTATTAAAAGAAATGTCTTTCTTCAATCTCTAAGTTAGTAAAAATCTATGGATAAATGCCATCCAAAGTGTGTGTGTATATATATGCATATATATGCATATGCATATATATGCATATATATGCATATGCATATGCATTTCGTAGAATTATGTACATTTCTGAAATCTACTTTAAACCATCCAATACTCTTTTATTTACATCCAAGTCCTGGTGATTTTGAAAAAGAAAATGTGCAGTGTATGTAAAGTTAAGACGACATTTAGATGTATGGTAAAAAAAAGTTTTTTTACCTTGGCATTGAAATGTTCTGGATAAGCATTTAAAATCTGACCCGGACCTAAAGTGCTGTAACATGTCCTCACAATGTAATTTTCCTGTTAACCATTATGTGTCTTGGTGCTAATGGATCAAAGAGTTGATCTGGTCCTCGGCTCTGTGGTATTACACAAAGCAGATGGTGGATTTATCTGACTAAGACATGGTACAGTGGTGTATTGTTGAGGCCACAGACAAGGCTTATGTTGTAATGCATGGGGAAAGGAGATTGGAAATGGTGCATAAACCACCTGTCTTGGCCTGACCTCTGAGCTGCGGTGGATGGAATCATGTGTTCTCAAGTGACCTCTGGTTAATCCTCACCTCTGAAAGACCTGGGCATCTCTTGACCAGTGCCCTCTCCAGTCCCCCCCCACACACACACACACTTCTCTCATGGCTGCCATCTGCGACAGGTCCCAGGAAAAATAGCCTTGTGCAAACACTGCCTCCACCCTCTTGGTGTCACAGGAGTTCTGTTCCAAAAGCGAGCCTCACTGTGATGCTGCTTGGCTGGAAATGAGAGCCCCGCTGCCAGCCCGCTACCTGACTGCTAATGAAAAGCGGGGAGGTATCCGTCCCACAGGCAATCTGTGAACCCCTATGTTTTGCATATGGCCCCTCATAAGAGTCTTATATAGATAGGCAAAGGGGATTCAAATGCATTCTGCATCCATGTCTTGTTAAAGAATAGAAATTAGATGGAACGCTATCTGCATTGAATTACATGCAAACCCAGGATCAATCACCATCTGAGCCTTAGAGTGCTAAAGAAAATACCCACATCTATAGGTGATTTAATCTATTCAGTCTTAATGGAACACTCTGTGTTATATGATACATACAGTCAGCAATGCATTAAGTAACTCTCACAACTTCCTCAGCAAAAAATTACACTATTGCATTTGACATTTCAATGATGTTCTGTTTTTGTCACATCTCCTGATTATATTTAGGTTTCCAAATTAATCTGAATATTTGTTCAGCTTCTGTGAAGCATTCACTTGTCCAGGTGTGTCTAAACAGTAACATGTGTTCCTTCTAAGGAAACTCTGAGATAACCAGTTTTGCTGCTGGTGGTGTCTGTCTCTCTGTAATTAATCTATAATACAGGTGTATTATGAAGCAGAGAAATAACTAAGTACTAACAAGAGTAAAAGTGTGCAATTTTAAGTACAGGCATACAAGTGTGCGCATTGCAGCAAGAAGTGCAAAATGAATGTAATAAGTTTTTAAATGATGAATTTCACTGTGCCTGAAGTTCAGAAAAGTAATTTTAAAGTCCAGTAAGACCCCAGAAGCCTCCCAGTCCACTGATGTGTGATGGCCACAAGCTGGAGTGATCTTCTGTGTCGTTCACTGGAACACCTTGAGGGTACCAGTCTTTGGCTGGAAACATGTTTGTTTATGTGAGGGAATGAAATGTGCTATAGAAGTTCACTTTGCTTTCCCCTGTGCACCCCCCATGACTGGCTGTAATGCTTGCTGAGTCTGCTATAAGCTTTGTTTCAGAAAAATAAAGCCAAAAATCTTTTTATTTTGACTGGCACACCAAGCAAAGGGCAGATTAATCAATACTACCAGGGATATGATGTGTGCTTACCCATACATGGGAGCTTCTCCTATAGGCCTCTTTCCTTTTTTATGTTCTGAATAACTACACAATAGTTTTACCAGCATAGCAGGGAACATTTTTTGGACGGAAGCATGGAGATTTGTGTTTTTTACATATCAGTGTTGCATGATTTCCCCGAGAATATGGACTACCAGCAATCGCTAAGTATGAGGTCTGACAGTGATAAACTGACAATTACACTCTAATCAAGCCTTGCTTAGACAGGAGGGCTGTGGAGAGTTTTTATTCCCTTCAGGTTCCTGCACAATTTCTGTTTGTAAAACCTCATTTTTGTGCCACTCCATTCATAGGCTTCTGACTCCACAGCCTCCAGTTTTTCTTGCAGGTGTTGGGAGGCATACTGTGATCTACAAGATCATGTTTAAAATAATCCACCTTTTGAATAGAAAGTGTTTCTAGGCAGGCAGTAACTCGAGAGCGTGGCCCAACAATCTGGTGACAAGTGACTGAAGAACCGGGGTAGATCTACTGCAGGCTGATGAAGGCAGGTGTGTGTAATTAGGTCAACAGCCAGGTGCGTCAGGAGCAGCTCAGCCAAGTCACACCCACCAAGACAGGAGAAACAAAACCATAACATATACAGTATATACACACAAATTGATACACATTGGTGTGTATTGTCATTACACAAAGCCTAATGGGGCATCACACCATTATTTTGTATTTCACAGAGGGGAATTCAAACCATATCAGTGCAGGTAAGTCTGATATTTCAATGCTATAAATGTAGTCATCTTTACATGACATTCAGTATTGATCTGCACAATTAGGTATTCTGCTGCCTCAAAATTCAAGCAATTTTAGCAGTTTATTTATTAACCATTCATATGCTTTGTTGGGGAGTGGTACTGCACCATGAAATGAATGACTCAACCATTAAGGAAGCAATTGGTTACAACTTACAAGCCTTTATACAGTATTTCACCACTGTTTTGCAATGATGCAGTGTTTTATCGTCAGGAATGTTCTCAGCATCATTATTATTACGATCAGCAGCTCTCAATGCTGCTGCTGCTGCTGCTGCTGCTGCTGCTATTAATGAGCCATCTCAGTGAGATATGAGACGCCCAGTGTTTGCATTTTGAATGTGTCACATGCCAATGAATTTCCAATGCATCTCTTTCTGTCTCTCTCTCTCCTGTAAACGCACAGGGCGCAGTCAGTGCATGGAGAAACTCCGGGCTGCAGGTAGCCTACTACCCGTCACATCAAAACGCAGACAACAGCGCAGAGCGCAGAGATTTTTATTCCGCTCCGAGATTATAATTATTTTTTTCTTCCCATCAGAGCAGTGTGAGTGGATATTTGTTTCGGCGCGTATCGGAACAGAAAGTCTGACCGCGTGCAAGTTTACCCGCGCGTCTCCGTCTTCTGAAACTTAAAACAGCCCGCATTTGGAGCTGATCGATGCGAGGAGCCAGTGGAGTTGTCGGCTCGCCAGCAGTGTAGTCAGAGCGCGCTGAGAGCTGTGGAGCTGCGCCTCGCTCGCTTCGCACGCGCAAAGGAGAACGAGTGATCCGGCAATACCTGGAATCCAAGAGGGGAATGGACACTACAAACGGTATTGGAATTAATGTTGAAGGGAAAACTACGATGCCTTGATCATTGACCGCATCTCCCGGACATTGATCTCGTTTGGAAACGCCTGATACAAGAGGTAAGAAGTCGCTCTGAGGCACACTGTGACTGCTTTGATAATCTCTACTGTGCATGTGGATGGTAACTTAACTTTACATTCACTGCGTGTCTGTGCATCTAACCTAGTGAGAGATGTTGCAGCAGGGAATTGCTCGATGTGGGCTAACACTTTCCTCTAAGTGTTAATTGGACCACACGCCATGTCTGCTCCGCCTTCATCACAATGCCCTATTTAGCTCAAATGGACTGGATCCGTGCAGTGGTCATCAAACGGAGTGGAATATCATTGTTGAGAAATTATTTCCCGCCATATAGGATCCCTGGGTTGACGTTAACACCCTGTAGGATGAGAGATTCGCCAGTGGAGATGCACAGCGCCTCTCAGCTCCACAACAGCTGTCAGCTGCCCTTTGATTCTGCTCAATTTATTGTTGCCAGACAAATGAAATACAACTGGAGCATTTAGTTAACGTTATATGTCAATACTCATATAGCCTCAGAGTGTTTTCATATCTGCAGAGGCTGTTGCACAACATGCATTCTGTACCAGCATGCAGTCCTGATTGGGAAAAACCCATGGAACTTGTCCCTGCACTGATCAAAGCAGTTGATTAAACCCAGCAAAGGCAACCTGCTGTGAGAATGCAGCAGGTGAATGGACCTGCATGACCATATCTGCAGCTTGATTATTGAACATTGTGCGCATTTGAAACGTGAGTCTCTTTTCTTGTCTTTTTGGCCTTGGGGGCAAGGAATTGTAAATGTGTGTGTGTGTGTGTGGCCTTCAGGGACACTTTCCAATTCACAACCTTGACTTTTACCATGTTTCTCGATCAGGTAACAATGTAAGGGGGTGGGGATGGATAAATAATGCATGGCCTTGTACATCCCTCTCAGCGGAGAGGTAGCCACAGGAGGAGGCAGCCACAGGAGGAGGCTGATGGCTGCAGCTTTCTTGCAGAGGATTGGGATATATAGGCAGGCACGTTGTAATGTAGCAAGCCAAGCGAGGGAACCTCCGGCCCTAATCCTACTGTCTACTAAAAGATGACCTTTGCCTCATGTGGATTAGAGCCATACTCTAATTGATTTACCATTAACCCCTCCAACACATTTCGGTGTCATGCTAGAGGTGGCTGAGCAGCAGGAGCCGGTGCACCACCGTGCCCCTTGTTGCGAGGGGGGGCATTAATCTACCTTGTCGTCCATCACTGAGTTCCCAGGCCGAGCGCCACAGTGAAACTGCTAATCCCTCGGTAATCACAGCTTAAATCTGTCAGAGCTATGACTTGCTTTACCTCACTGGTGCACATAATGGAAAATGAGTGAGACCGTTCTATTGCAAACCATGAAAGTGGGGCAAAAAGTGTCAAAATGAGAAACTGGTTTCCTGTTGTCTTGTATCCTTGCTGTTGTTCTATGTTATGACTTGGGATCTAGTAAATACTGGTCTCAACGATTAACTTGGCTGTAATTCTGTTCTGATGACAGTATTGTTACCTCTCCTGAGAAGATGTGTTGTTTGTGGGTTCTTTTTTGCTGCTAACTGTCCTGTGAGCTCGACGGTAGCATCGGTTGGTCTTTGGGCTCTCAAATAATACCTTATCTAAGCAGCCCCTGGGCCTCTCAGCGGATCTGCTGGCTATAAATAATGGCACATATGTCACCATGCTATTGGCTGACGTACACTAAGCCCAAGTTTGAGCTCCATAGGGACCAACAGAGATATGCGTCTCACTCTCAACTGAGGCCTGGACACACCTCAGGCTTCATCGACATCATCCTCCTGAGCATTTGCATTTTGTCCTTACCTCTGTCATCTCTGCTCATCACCCCTCTCTCTTGCCAGTCAATGAATCACCCTTCCCCTGTGCAGCCGGTGTAGCGATGGAAGCGTGGCATTGGCAGCAGCTTGTTTGTTTAACATTGTCTCATGTGCTGTGAGAAGTCCAATCACTGAGCAGCAGGAGACAGGAGCAGCACTCTGGGACAGATTGAGACCAGTCATTGAGTCATCATCTCATAGAAGCAGCAGCAGGACTTTAAACAGCACAGTCATGTACACATATAAATCATAGTTTGTATAGCTGACCCCATGTTCACCACAGCCTGTTTATTCCCACTCATGTTTTCTAGTGCTTATGTGTGAAACGTGACTGCGTATGCACACCGCCAGCTGTAGTGTATATATATAAAAGCTTGTGCACATCTGCATTCTTAACCAACATTTCCATACAGAAAATATGTGATTTTTTTGATATAATACGAATACATACAATATTTGATAGAAATGCACTGCAGCCTGGATCACATATTTTTATGAATATAATCTTTAAAGTAACATAAGGTTCATACCGAACGTATCTTTCTGAACATATTTTTCGATCATGGTTCTATGCACTTTATGTAAAGCTCTTATTTGGAAGTCGCTTTGAATAAAAGCGTCTGCTAAATGTAATATAATCTACATTTACTGACAACGTATTTAGACTTTTGTTTATATTCATGTTTAGGCCCACACATCTGTTGGTGAAGCTTAGAGAAAGTTGGTGGTCTTGGATAAATATTGATGCTGTGAGCACTGATTTGCGTTTTGATGTCTGAACTCAACAGCAAGGAGACAAAACTCAATTACTGGAACTGAATGTTCAATCTCAACACAAGGTCCTTTTTTTCTTCCATCATCATGGAGTGGCCTAGTTGTCATGTGATTTCTATTAAGGACATTGTTTGTGGAAATGTGTTCACCCACACTTGACTATAAAACACTGGGTACAGTTTTACAAATGTTACATTCCATGCATATGTTGGAGCTGGAATACGATGAATTCAACAAGGAATTAAAAATTTAGGAGAAGGCTGAGATGAAAATATGCAGGTAGTGCTGCCACGGGTTTGATGTAATAACGTTTTAACTAACATAGAGGCAGGAGCTAGGAGCTATGAGCATGTAGGAGTATATAGTGATCAGCGGGAGGATTTCTTGTAAGAGAAAAATCTGTCAAATTTGTTCTCCGGAATCATTCAATGCAGTGCTTCAGGGGGCATTTTGCCTTTTATTGGGAGAAAGTAGACAGGTGACAGGAAATAAAGATAAGGGATATAATCAAGATCCCTGGCAGGATTTTAACCAGGGCAACAGTATTTTCATGGTCAATCCAGCCTGGATGCCTCAATGAATGAACCTTTTTATTGCCCCAATGGGAATTTGCTTTACACAAAGAGCTTGAAAGAATGTCAACATCAACAACCATACATGATGGCACACGATATAACATAAAACATCAGCATCGTAAGAACGTCATAAAAAGTAAATCTATAATCAATCTGGTGCTTATGAACTGAACATAAAAATGTGTACCAACAGATAGCTCACTAAAAGAGGGTTGTCACGTTTCTCTCTACTGCTGCTGATTAGTAACAAACCTTCTCTTCAGGCTGATGTGGCCATGCTGCAAGAGTGAGCAGTACCCTCCTCTGTGGTCCAGTGTTGCTTTATTGTCCTGGTTAGCCGGACCTGCTGTGGTAACGGTCAGTAAAGGAGCAGCCAGGGTGTCGGTTACAGCAGCCAACAGGGCTAGAAGGAATAAAAGGCTGGAGGTAAAAGGGCGATGCACAGCGGGACTCTACTCTGTCTGTTCCCACCCCCCTCCTTCCCAGATGAGTCCTGATGTCAGACTCTCATCTGTTGCTATGGATGGCTGCACTGTCCCCTCATTTGCCATCAATTCTGCCTCTCCCTGAACATCCCCAAAGCTGGGATTATACAGTCATGGCTGCCTGTTTGCCAGCCTCAATTTTCTCCAAGGAAAGCTGTGTAAGTGGATATGTATGAGAGTCTAGTGTTCATACTCTGTGTGCGTGTGTATGCGTGCGTGTGCGTGCGCGCGTGCGTACCCCCTTGGCAGGCTAGGAGGAAGTAACATGCCGCATGCCAGGCCTACTAGGTGGTGGAAGCAGCGTTTGGGTTAGTGGTCTGTTGTCCATATGCCCTCCACCTGTCCAAACTAGCACATGACCATCTGGGTGAGATTAACATTTCCTGCTCCAGTGTGCACAAAGGATTACACAGTACTCCTTCAAATGGAATGCAAACAAATGTATATATTAGAAACGTTCCTAACTGGTGTGACTCCAGTGAGCTTTTTTTCCTCGTAATCAAGTGGTTGTTTCTAGCACAGTTGGGAGTGTGTTGAATTAGCGCTAAAACGATTCCTCAATTAATCAATAAGAGTATTCAAGTAGATACTACTTCAGTAGAGGATTCAATTTTGACAACCACTTAAGTCATTTATCAAGGAAAATTGCCAAATATTATATGCTTCCAGCTTCTCAAAGGTGAGGATTGGTTGCTTTGCTCTTTCCTCTGTATATATTTGTTAATTTAATTAATATTCAGTTTGGGTTTAAAGATTATATGGTGTACATGTGTCATTCCTGTTCATGTTTTCGGATGAAACCATTCATCTGTTTATTAATACTAACAATTATTTAATTCTTAGTTACAACCCTAGTTGGAGTGGCAATAAGAAACCCACTAGCAGTTAATATCCATTTATAATTTAATAATAAAAATATATTAACTGAAAAGGAGATGGTGTCTTGCCCTCCAATCATGGTACATGTTGGAGACTCCAACAGAAAGCTGAGGTTTTTAAACTGTAACAGAGTTAAAGGGACAGATGCTGCATAAGGTGAGAGGGTGAATTGAATAAACAGCAGCATAAAAAGCAGCATTTTGGTGAATATCTAGTTTGTTGGTGGAAATACAATATTTTTTGATTCCCTGGGCTTGTAAATTTTAACAATATTTGCACATACCCAGTACACCTGTCTTGACCACTTGGCCAGGTGTTTTCAACAGCTGGACTTGCTACAGTGACAAGCAACTGTTATATAAAATAAAATGAGACTAGAATTTTATAAAAATAAAACATAGAATAGGTTATATTCTAACAGTCTGAAGTTAGGCTTTTTTACATTTTCATTTAATATTATCAAAAGGCTTCCAGAGTGCTGCAATTTTAGGGGAAGGCATTATTTTATTAGAATTTTAATTGTTTTATTTAATCTATTGCACAAATACTTAATTTACTCAGAATTTATGGCGTGGCCGGAGCATGCTGGCATGCTGATAAGGTCTACGATTACCCAACCACTGATTATGATCACTGGCTTGCTGTTGGTGCTGACGTGCTGAGGTGAACGTATTGTGTCATTTCCGGTTATTGGCGTTTCTGTGTTACTGGTAGCAAACTTCGCTGCTCTAGCTAAATCCAGTCTAGACT
>JAVQJL010040624.1:0-60261 GCA_036024295.1 Nannoperca obscura
CCCCCCCCCCCCACCCCCCCCCCCCCCCCCCCCCCCCCCCCCCCCCCCCCCCCCCCCCCCCCCCCCCCCCCCCACCCGCGCCCCCCCCCCCCCCGCGCCCCCCCCCCCCCCCCCCCCGCAATTAGCACTGACCAGGTGTACCGGCAATCCAACCTCTACTACTCTAGATTAGGAGAGGAAAAAGAGAAGAAGAAAGAATGTGACTGTGTCTGAGTGTGTGTGTGTGTGTGTGTCACACAGACACACTGTGTGAGAGTGCTTTTATAAAGATGAACATTGACAGAGAGGGCAAAAAAAGCATGTAAGAATTGAAGTTTTAGGTAAATAAAAGATAGGTAAATAGAGTGGTGATAGTCCAAACAGCGGCCCCTGGGAGCTTCCTGTAAAATCAGAAAGAGTGAACATGACAACAGTTGGTGTGACCAGAGGTGTGTTTCCATAGGAGCAGCCCCCTTCGCACTCCCTCTGAGAGGTGTCTCTCTCAGTCGTACATGGCAGATGTTGTGGCTTTACATACAGAGAGGGCCGCAGCATGTAGGAACACATTGGATACATTTTAGATGTACAGACCAGATCCTGCCTTCGGTGACTCTAAACCATGCTCTACAGAAATCATGCAGCACTGACATCTGGACAATCCAGAGGATGGATTTGTAAACGTTATCAAGCACATCGAAACAGCCTTTCCTGGGTCCAAAACCACCCTGTGATGCCACCATGCGCAGAGAGGGGGCGCCACCACCAGCTACTTTCTCTGTGAGAAACAGGCAATAGAGCAGTGCATGCTGGGAAAAAGGCTATTGGAGTGCCAAAGCATGTGGAAAAGCTAGAGCTGGTATTTCTTACAAGAGATGAAAGGATGAGGAGAAAAGGTGTGTTTATAAAGCAAGGCAGAGGGAGTGCAGGGGAACAGCACTGCTATGATTTGGCACTGAGATACAAGTTCCTTATAAATGACTAATTTTAAAAGCTCTTTGCATCTCAGCTTTGTAAGACTTGACATTCTCCTTACAATTTGACCACAGATGTGTGAGAACTTTACTTTGGGGCACTGACTAGTGTGTAAATTATGTAGCAGTGCTGCAGTGTTTGATAAACCCTGTAGAGGAAAACTAGAAAATGTTCACTTTCAATAATTCAGCAGGGAGGGCATGGCATACAGCTGCCTTCAGCAAGCTGTACAAAGGGCACTGGGGAGGTCTCTAACACAATGTCCAGAAACAATACAGGGTTTCAGTTTGCATATTTAATACAAGTGCATACACAATGGGGTGTGTGCCTACTTCAGTTTCTGACACTCCCTGTACACTTCATTGTGTACAGGTTGTAACCTGCCCTTTGCTCCGCTTGGTATGTCTTCACGTCATCCTGACAGACAGAGGTATTCAGACCTGTTAAAAGGCCAAATCCTTTAGTAGATAAAGCTTATAGGTCAAAGCTCATTTACCTACACCTATCAACATAAATGTGTATATCAGAATATCTGAATCACAAAAGGTTTCTCCAGTGGTGAAACTTTTAGGAGCACCGCTTGAAACTGGGAGAAAGTAAATGCTAAAATGAACAAACTCATACACATTTATGTATGTGATATAAGCGACTTAAGTGTCCTGGTAGAGGAAACTGACAGATAAGGCAGAGGTGAATCCACCAAATACATTACTTTCCATATTAGGACATCTCAAGAGTGCTTATACCATGGCCACTTTCCACAGGCAGTAGGAGAAGCTGTATTCACTATTCATCAACCATCTTTGAAGTTTGGTTAAAAATGGCTTACAATGAAACAGACCTAACCGCTGGCAAGGAACATACGTACTGTTAGGTTATCTGCAGTTTAATTTACTTTTGCACTGCCAACCAGAAACAAGTACTTTTTATGGCCATGATATATTTATTTTAAGAGAAAATGCACTGGTGGGGCTTTATTTTACTTCCTTCCTCATACTCTAAAGCTAGATGTAAATTAAAGATTTTGTTACCACTTTACTGATTTCTTGTTAGAAAAATACACTTTGATGCACAGTTTGGCTGCTGTCCTATCCATGGTGGTTGTAAACTTAACTGAGGCCATGACTCTGGTTTCACACTTGCTGTAGCTTGGATGTGGTAAATACAGAAAAACTACTTACTTAGCTGTTCCCCTGGACTAACAGTAGTGAATAGCTATGCCCTCAAAATTACAACAGAGGAGTGCAAAAGTGAGTAATTGAAAGATAGAAAACATTAGAGTGACATAAGAGGAAGAAGAAGAGGAGAAAAGTATAAATGAGAGAGGGAGGGAGTGGGTATTGACTACAAAGTGCAGTTTTTCATTCAGGTGCACACATGCTGCTCGGCACACACCCCATACCTGCCAGAAGTCCTGCAGAGGGAGGGGCAGAACGGGATGGAGATGGAGAGGGAGGAAGACAGAAGAGGAGAGGAGGAGGGACGGGGAGTTTGTGGGTGGAGAATGGGGATCAGCAGATGGAATGATTGGGGGGAGGAGACAGTGAAAAAGTGGGGATTTTGAGAGACGGGGAGTTGAGGATGATGGTTATTCACGAGGAAGGGAAGAGAGAGAAAATGGAGGGATTACTCGTTATGTGAATGAGAGGGGACGCTGATAAGAGCACGAGAGAATAATCAACAGTTAACAATGGCAACGTCAGGTCATCAACATAAGATTAGGGCAGCTGAAAGCATGTCCACATGATCAGGGCGAGAGAAGAGAACACAGAAATGGGAGTGAATTGACAGCAGTGAAGGGTGCAATGAAACAACTGGTTGAGCAAACACAAGCAATCCCATTTAAAGATTTCTAAAATAAATGTTCTTCTGGACAGGAAATCAAAAATAAAACACAGGGTGAGTCAGCATGAACAGCAGGTGTTAAACAACCATATAGGGCATGTCATGTTAACATACAGACTGAACCTGGAACAAATTCGCATCGGCATGAGGGGGCGGGGAGGGGGGTGGAGTGAGAGGTTTATCACACTACACTTTTACATTACTCTTCCACTTAAATGCGGCCAAACAGTATGTACGTGACAAATCTCCCAGTTGGCTTGGCTATTTTTAAATAAAACAATCCAAAGTGAGACACAGAGGTGTTTTAAGAGAGCTCTCATGTTACTCTCACACAATACTGTATCGACCTTAGCCTTAATCCCAGTTTACCACCCAACCCCTGAAACGCTCCCTTTGTACTGAACCATACTCCATAAAACCAGGCCTGCCGTCAGATGGGGTCAAAGGGTACAGATGAGCCCAACCCAAAGTGGAGGGGGGGGGGCGGACGCATGCATTATATCACTGACAATACAATTTATATGCATTTACACAAATTTCTGGCCAAAAAAAAATTAAAAAAAGCACCAGATAGGACGGCGAAGCTGAACGTAGCAACGGTGAAGAGCTAGGCAGACTAGAAAAGAAAACTTTAGCTAGCTTAATCTAATGTTAGCATGATGATTTAACTGGATAAAAAAATGAAAACAAAAAAACCCCAAAGTAATCATAAAAGTCTTTATAAGGCAATTATATTGCAACCTGCTGGTATTAATGCTTGTAATCAGTGAATTGTTTGGCTTGAGTGGGCGTGGATGAGGGGCCCCATTTGGAAAATGTACCCGTTAATAATTTGTAATGGCTGTCCTGCATTAAACACTACATATATTGCGCCATATACTTGCCGTAGCCATTTCATCTAGGTCTAATTTAACACAGCTTTAAGTTGCAGATGAACTAGATTTCATGCCTTCTTGGCAGGAACCAGTGATGGTTTATTCTTCCTCCAACTACCTAGGGGTATCCATTCAGCCAATGAGAAGGAGGCACGTATCTCTGAGCAAAAAAGGGTTGGGCTGAGCCAAGGAGGGAGGGGAGCTCTCGGGCCGCTTTGGCCATGGCAAGAAAATCTCAGGGGATAACCAAAGCTAAATACAGTATCAGAGAAAACCATGTGTCCAGAGATTTGCCTGGCAAATAAAAGAAACACAAGGCCTGGAGATAGGGATAACATTTGCATAAGCAGACAAGGCCCATAAAAAAGAACATTCCATATTGATTTTAGGCCGCCGCAGAGTTACCCGTTTACTTTTGATTCATGTATAACCCAAGCTCTCTGATTAATGTGCTTCTGAAATATGGGTGAATCAAAGTTCAGGGAACTCTGTCACGAAACATAAGGCTTAGTGAAATCACTACTGAGAAGCAGAAAGAGGGAAGTTGTGACAAAGAGTTCTCTCTTTAGCCTTGCTTACTTGGTGTGGTTCATCAGGCTACACCGTGGAGATGGGGTACAGACTTACTAATCATCATACGAGCCTGGGGCTGATGGATTTTGTAATGAGGTTAGAAACTACAATCATCACACTGATGATTAGCTGATCATCGGCTGACTAAATGAATGAGGGTGGTTGGCTACTGGGTTTGAGAGATGCTTCCTGAGATCAGTGAGAGGGCAGTGATGGTCACAAATCAATATCAAGGAAAGCAGTAATGAAACTGATGGTGTTGGTGATTTATATTGATGGCTTCTATTTTCCTGAAATGTTAGCATTTAGAGGACAGAGAACAGTTCCTTTTAAAGTTAATCTGTGGCTGGGGAGAAGAGGGTGGGGTGTCCAAAGTTCACTTGCAGCCTGTTCTATAGGTCATTATGCACTGGGCAGGCCCACTTTGTATGTGCCTCTTAATAATGGAGCTGCTCTGTTAAAGAACCAGGCTTTTCTGAACAACGTTTAACGAACTGAATGCTTTGAGACTGAAGGCAGAGAGTTATAAGTTTTCCCTGGATAGGTAGAAAATAACATATTTCTCCATCACCTTAAAACCCCATTATAGCTCAAATAACATAAAAGTAAATATTAATATAAATATAAAACTTGTACCTGCAATGGAAGAACGTCAGCGTGACACCAGCTTGTGCACATTTTGCCATATAGCAACAGAAATAGGTAAAATACAACAACAAACAACAAAGTGGACCCGGAAATGCCAGCAAACATTTGCATTATTTGGATTTTTCTCATTAATTTCTGAACGCTTGGCTGACACAATATGATGGTGTTTTCTCCGCTACCCCTTTCCATATGTCATCTTTTACAATGCTGTAACCCCCCTGCCCCTGATGAGTATTTGTTTATTTCTGTGACGTTGAGTTATCACCTCAATTTGTACATCATTCCAGTTCTATTTATCCAGCATCCTCAATGTCATTTCAGCCTGAAAGATGAAGGAAGGTGGCAGTTCATCAATTTATATTGTATTTCATAGAAGGATTATATGATATCAGATTCATAAGGACTGGGGATGAGCTAAAGATACATTTAAAATAAACTCCAACAGATACTGCATAATATTTGAAGAACAATGTTTACATGGACTTTATTTTCTTTCAGAGATATCTTCTTTTGGTTTGCATATTTAAACTCCATGGCATGAACAGATAAAACCTGTACTGTATTCTGGGGCTTATAATGCCTAATTCATCAAGCACAGACGTCCTTTGCTTATTTTTTCCCCGTATGAAAATAGGATCAATATTTAAAAAAGGCACAGGTTTCTATAAATTGATTCAAAACGTTTTACTAAATGTTGAGTTATCCAGAGTAACAGGAATATTGTTACTGCAACAGCATGTTACTGTTTTTCAAATTACATTTTTAGTGCTTTAAAGGTGCAAAAACTCATTTCTATTCACCCCCTTTGTATTGGGTTAGAGACAGAAGTTTTGGAGGCGGATATCTTAAAACTGAAATTATCTTGGACACCACCGTGGTTAAGTGGGTTAAGTGAGAAAATTTGTTTTGTTTTTTTGTGTTTTGGATGAACCGATTCTTTAAGCCATTATTGACATTGGCCATCTTGGGGAGTAAATCCTTCTGGTAGGCCAGCACATGGTACAGTGGGAACATAAATTAGCTCTAATAGTGTGCTATGAGAAAACAGCTTTCTGGGAAAATACAGTACAAAACTTCTTTAGTTTACAGTACGTTTACAAAATCCAACAGTTACCTTTAACTGAATCAATGAACTGGGCGTGAAACATTTCTAAGACATAACTATAAAAACTCCTTGCTGCTAACCTCCACGATTACTAAGTTGACCAAGAAGCACACATCTTACCTTCCCATCATAGCGCTTCACTATGAACTGATCCAGGCCGAGACCTGATAAAGAGACAGAGTGGAAATAAACAGACATACAGATTAGGAAACTAATACTATAACAAAAGAGATGTGAAGCCGGCTACACAGCAGGGGCATCAAGATTTATACCTAGCACGAAGCAGAGCAAATGTATTTACTTGGCGTCATTACTGAACCTCTGGTAATCATTGACATGTGCTTGAGATTAATAATAGTCATTAACAACCCATTTCCATTTAGTAAATCCTTTAAAATAAACAATCAGCAGCAGTTAGAACAAAGTTCTCAACCAGTGTTTATTTTATAGATCCAGGTCAGAAACGCACATCAACAGTAGTTAGTTTGCAGTGTTGATATTTTTATATATAAATATATATTTATGTATCTGGAGGTGTTTGGGCTTATCGGAAATCCATGTCACTATATCATGCAATGAAGCACACATATGGATCAGTTTAAAATGAGCAGTCTTCACTGTGCCACTGTTGTCTTTTGTCCTGTCAGTCTTACTGTAGCTTTATTTCTTTGTCATGTCTTTCTATGCAAAACAGCATTAATTCATTTGGTAGCTAGATACAATTCTGCTCCCTGCAGGGATGGTATGAAATGTGATTTCCCCCACTTTGTACCAAACTTAAATCAAATCTACTTCAAACATGAGTTATGAATTTCTTTAGTAAAAAAGACAATCCTACCTCCAAACAAATGAAATTCAAAGAAATAAACCTCGTTGGTGATTTTTATTATTTGTTTAATCTGTTTTCCTTGCCATTGTCACCTAGTGCTCTAAAGAGTACAGTCTAGACATGCTCTGTATGAAAAGTCCCCTGGGATACCTTCTGTTGTGATTTGGCACTATATAAACAATTTAATGTAATTCTTTTGTAAACTCTTGTTTAGCAGTTCTCATCTGTTAACTGAAACATGCAATAAAGAAAGACTGGTAGCACACTGACCTCCTGAAACTCTCAAATCAGATCAGAACCTCATTATTAATTCATTCATTTTGTTGGAAGTTGGCTACAGAAAACCTAATCACCTAAGACCTCTGCAAACAGCCTATCGCCTTCTTCTGCTTAGTCGGTAATACTTTAACTTCAGGTCAGTTAACTCAATCAACAGAGATTCACAATGCAGGGGCTGGATCACTGAGCTTCAGCCCACTTTTCTGGACCAAATGCAGGCAAGGTTTGTTTTATCTCACAGGCCGTTTCAAATGCACCTGAAAAAGGCAGCCATGTCCAAATATGAAAGGACACAACTGGTCTATCCAGCAGGTCTTACCATTCAACAGAATGTTTGTTAAGGGAAACGTCCAAGTCATAAAATTAACAAGATAATAAGGTCCACCTGAAAGTCCCAGGTGTCTTGGTCTTTGTGAGGCTGGACTGGCAGACTTAAGGATGCTATGCATTCTTTGTCTTTCAGAGTATCCTTCAAACTGGGACGCAGTCCAGAACCTGTCCAAACGGACAATTCAAAACAAATGGGGGGCTAAAACTATCTTTTATGATTTTTTTCTTCATATACAGAAGCAGACTCGTTTATCAGAACATCATTATTTTAAATTGACCAGGGAGTCTATTGGTTTACTACACTTAGGACTTTGAGAAGAGAGTAAAAAGGCTATGAAGTAAACTAAAAGTTTCTCTTGGCTTTTTGATCTGCTTTTCTGAAGCCTCTCTAATCTAACAGAGCTCAGCATAGCATTAGCTTACCTCCAGTTTGGAAAGGATAAAGACAGGATAAAAAAAAGCTGGGGAATCAAGGAGTGGGGAGGAGAGGTACTGGGGTCTGAGAGTAGAAGGCCAACGGGGGCCAAGCTAGGCCAAGTCTTGAGCGTGGTTAACATATGGAAGTGCTGAGGTGAGCAGGAGAGGCAGCGCAGATGTGACAGGCCCAGCTAACTCCTTATTAAGTGCTAACTGCAGGATTACCCTCCTTTACTGTGGATGAATGTGCAGGATGTAATAGTCCTCACACACTGAGCATTCAAGCGCAAGTCTATGATGGAGGCTATTATACTGCCATACAATAAAATGTCACACATATCAAACTGAATTTTAGTGTTGAATAACCAGATAATGACAGATAATGACGAGAGTGGTGCTGAAACATGTCTATACCAAGTGAAGCTCGCTGCCTTCCCAACCCTCCCAAGGCTGAAGATCAAATGTCCCTCACTGGCTCCATGTGTGACGCCTCAGATCTGCTCTGGTTTGAACCCGTTAATGGATACACCAACTGCTGTGCTGCTATTCCCTCAACTCAGCGTGATTGGACGGCCCTGTCACATCCCCCCCTCCCCTGCATCCCTTCATACTTGTGAACGCGGTCAGTGGGATCGTTATACCATGAACTGTCATACGTCCTGAACTGCCAAGCCTGTGCTAAGCGTTCCCGTAGATGGATGGATCTTTGCCAATGAAGCGACATGATCTCAGCATCGCCAACTGGAATAGTAATGACCATAAACTGATCTGAATGCATGTACTGTGACACATGCAAGAGAGCGCCACGGGGGCAGAGGGGCCAGAATCAGTCTATACATTTACTTGAATCAACAGAACCAGACCCAAGGAATAAAGAAAAGGGCAGTGAAAATCATAAAAGAATCTGAGCATGCCAGCGGGTGTAAAGATCCACTGATGAAGCACGGAGAGACTCACTCTCAGGCTGCTTCTCGTTAGGTGTGATGGAGCGTATGAAGTCCTGGGGCGTCATGTAGACCTCAGTATCTCCATGCTCGCCGATGACCTTCAGAGTGGCAAAGTAGCGGAAAATCTTGTCTGGAGTTGAGTAGGCTCTTATCCTGTTCTCATACTCCATCACCTGCCAACCAGACAGGAAGCGGCAGTTAACCACATGACATTTTACACATTAGACACGAGCACCACTCTAATATACCTAAACATCAACCAAATCAAAGCACCAGCAATATTCCAGTCCTGTGTGTAGCAAGGTAAAACATCTGAGGGGGAGTCAAGAAAGTCTGGAGAGGGCGAAGGAGTGACAAGAATAAAGAAGCAGGTGGCGTCAGGAAAACAAGTTGTCAGTCCTGATGGGGAGGTATATTAACCTCCTGACTCAATTATCACATAATTAAAACAGGAAATACGTGTTTTCAGCTTTACTGGCAGAAAAGCATGAAGGGAGACTGCACAACTATCACAGCCACACGAGGCTACCAGCATGGCATCGCTGACATACCAAAGTCCAACCTTTTGGAAAATACAAAAAATGAATTTATTCAGCTCTGATACACACATTAGCCACGTCAATGTTTGCCTTGACAGTGCCATCTGCCTTCCAGCAGAGAGTTTCAAACAGAAATTGACAGAGCGGTGTCTGTTGGGGAGCTGTGCTCAGCTGACGCTGAATGATAGTGTACACCACACAAACTCCCTGTGGGAAAAGTAAAATACATTTTACAGCTTTAACTTTTTGAGGCTGTTATCCACTTCAGTTTGGTGCCACGAAGAGCGAGAGAGATACACAGACTTTGAGCAAACTAGATTCTCTTCTCGTGTCCGATTACGTGCTTCCATGTTGGTTCTCCCTCTTTAGCAGACCTTATTCTTCAGGGAAATCACCAGGAGCATGTCCCCCAGAAGAGGCAGCCATCAGTGTATGGACGAGGGGTTATAGGACAGTGGTGTGGTAATGCTGGAGAGCCTGAGTGAAGCCCGGGATATGCTGTCATCTCCCTCTGGCTTTCATCGCCTGAGATTTACAGGCTACTGATCTCAGCATCACCCACACTGATGGAGCTTTCAGCCATTTATGCGCTTTCTTTCCATCACAAAAATTGTACACACACACACACGGAATTCAAGTCACAGCGGTTATTTATTCACGTTTTCCCTCAGATTTTCAAAGGACAGACAAGAGCAGTAAATCAGTTTAAAAGTAAGGGTGAGAGCACTGAATTTTAAACACACATTAAGAGTGAAAATCCCCCCCTGCTGCATAATTTTGTATTTGAAATTATATCATTCAGAAAGTCCTTTTTAGAAAACGTACAGAAAGAAAATATATGGAAGGACCAAAACCTAAAACCATGTACAGGTACTTCCCACCACACATACTGTAAAACTCCATCAACATTTGACCATTTCAAGGGCAGTCTCGCTCTGAAGCACTGATGGACATGCACAGACATGTTCACACAGAATTTACAATGGGTCCAACCTTGACTCTTTGTTTTTACCAATACACCAATGAATCCCGTGGTGCTGGGATTCACTAGAGCGGTTTGTCCCTAGACGCCTATATGCTTTCAGCAGACGATGGCTGCTTTCTGATGCAAGAGTGATTGCACAATTTTTTACATGTACACCCATAAGTCAGATGTAGCACTGCAACACATTTCATTTGAAACAAATTCCATCGGTTGTTGAAAGCTCTCCTCTGTCCTTCTCCCTGGTCCTCCAACAATAATATGCAGAGCTACAAACTGTGTATTTTTGGCATCGTATCAAAGCCACTTTGTTCTTCTTCTGCTGGTCCTTTGTCATCTGCTGCCTAATTAACGGCAATAAAATCTTATGGGTGGTACATTTCTTTTGTTTGTGACAGCAGCATTGCATGCTTATTTCCACTGTGTCTCCGTAAAATATTTTGTCAAAATATACTGCCGTTTGCACATTGGGCATTGATCGGGAGGGCTTTCAAAACACCCTTCTTGGGGTGAATTAAATACTGGACTGAATGTTTATTGTTTATTGATTACCTTGCGGTCACGGAATCCAGAGCGTGGCTTCTTTTTCTTCCCCTCACCACCTTCATCCTTTCCTTCTTCGTCGCCACTGCTGGCCTCCACCGATTTCTCCGACTCTGTCTCAGAATCTGTATCCCTCGCAAAGTCCGGTCCCTCTCCACTTGCTTGCTCAGAGTGTCGAACGGATGGCCCAGCATCTGCATACGCTCTAGTTTTCAACAAAGAAACAGAGTAACACCTGAGGGACAGTTCTGTGTCATCCATCAAGAAGGTTAAGTATTGCACTGATTTAAAACAGAGAGAAGGGAATGAGAGAGATCGTGCTGTGTTTTGCTCGTCTGTGCAATGCGGAGAGATTTACCATGGCAAACTCCCACCTGGCCATTTTTTTGTCTAAATTGAAAATTGGAATAATAATAATAAATAGCCAGGTCTGTCTGGGGCAGGCCGAATAATTCAGTTTAATGAGACACAAGGAGAATGAAGCCTGGGGTGAAGGCCTGGAACAGTCTCGTCCCATCAGTCTCAAATGCCCTGAGGCGCCATCCATCACTCTGCCTCCTGCAGCACAGTCATTCTGTCCCCATAGAGCTCTCACATCCAAACACTCTCCTCTGCTTCGCCTTAACTAAACTCCAGCCTTCTTAGTAATGGACAGCCATAAACAAATTGTGATACCCTTGGGGTGGTGACTTGGAATGTCAACAGAAATGCAGGTAAGCAACTTCATGCGGTGGTTCCCCAATAGTTGTGTAATGTTGGGAAATCAAATTTGGCATGTGCTCAAAAGTCATACTGCACCGCAAGAAAATCTTAGTCCTACTCAACGTAGATCAAAGTCTGTTCATTTAATGGGGACCATGCCAGAAAGAGGAGCTTGCAAGTCATGGTGTGAAGAGAGAAAGACACAAGACGAGGTACCCCAAAGAGTAGTGTGTTGTTCAAAAGGAATATCTTTGATATGGTAGGAAAACCAAGAAAAGTAGCTCAAAAGACACATGCAAAATCATTGTTGCAAGCACTAATTTGAAATGTTTTATGGCAAGCCAGAGGCAATCAAAGACAAACTCTTTTTTATATCTTTACACCAACATATTTTAAAGTATGAATGAAATCCCTGTGTATTTTTATGTTTGCAAACCAGCTTGCCTCCAAAAAGTGTTTTTTAAATGAATTCAACTGAAATATCTGACGGTCATTAATATTTTCTCAGTAGTACATAGAAGAACACAGGTGTATTCATGTGCCCAGTCTTACCTTGTCCAGAGCAGCCCAGCACTAGCAGACACACCAGTAACCCCAACCAGGGCTGCCAGCATCAGCCTCCTCCGGCCAGACCCTCGCACTGCCCCCGCGTGGTAGCGCCGGGACAACTGCACAAGCCCCACCGAAACTGCGGACAACGCTCGCAAGCGGAACATTCTGCAGAGACAAGAGAATAAAGTACTGTACTGTACAAAAATGAGAAAATGCTCTACAATTTTGTTTTAAAACATGTTGTCCAGCATGTGATGATGGGGGGAAAAAGTAACGATAGACAACATAGATCTGCTTCTGTTATTGCAAATACTGACAAATTAGAGGATAAAACGACTTCAAACTACACAACAAATAGATTATCTGAATGTAGCGTAGAAGCAGGCACATCTCAGCACTTTCCTCCTCCAGTCCTAAGCCATGGTAGTCTTAGGTAAGGATATAAAAGAATTTTTCTCAAAACTAATTAACATTCATCTCAAGAGGCTAAGCTTAGAACAATAGCAGTGCACTCATGGGATCTGTCTTCATACTGCACTGCAGGCCAAACTGTACCTTCAACAATCAACGCATAGTCAACAGAAAGCAAGGACAAAACTAATCACCACCAGTGCAGCTAAGCTCCAGAACTTCATTTTGTCACAGAAAGATGATTAACAATTAAGCAAGGGGCTACTGGTGTGTATCTGTGGCTCCCATGTGTGGACAAAGGACAGGGCAGAGGAGTTCATCCCACTGAGGCCTGAAGCTGCCACCTGTTGATATCCTATTAACAATTCAGACACCGATTGTCAAACTGATTCAGCAGAAAGATGAAAGAACTGAAGACATGGCATATGCTAATTGGAGTGTTCAGTCGCCCATGGCAGTGGGGACTGGGGGGAACAGCAAGCGTCATTCACACTGTCACCATTTCTGTGGAGCGGGAGACAGCCTGATCCTTAAAGTCTCTGGTGGCAAAGATATTACAGACACCTGCAAGACTAAAACCTAATCAATGCAACAGAACAACTTGAATGACAGTTGATGGTACAAATAAATCTTTAAGCACTTGTACTGTAGTACTAAACATGTTTTTAGTTCTTTGTTTTAAAGGGATACACTCACATGTGGCTTAAATGCAATTACTGTAAGTCACTTTCATGTAATGAAATGTAATTAAGTACCAAACAACATGAACAATTAGCCATATCTGTAAAATACAAAAATGACGCCTATATCAGATCCACTCGAAGCGAATTATGTTAAGAATGTTTTCATCTCTGCCCCAACAAAAGCACGACACACACGCCAGACAAGCCTGAATATACACAAGGCAGGTGGTGAAACACAAAACACAGGACTGTTTTTCTTGATTTATTTAACTCTGTGCTGCCAGTTGAGGAGCACCCATTGAGGCTAGTGTAATTAATGTCTTCCAGGGCCTTTAAAAAATGTCAACCGAGTTGAAATGAATCATTTTCAAAGACAGAGTTACCCACGATCTGTGAAATCCTCAGTTGCTTGGAGGTTGTAGAGAAAATGAATTTTTACAGCGGAGACACAATGGTCAGAATTTTTGGTCGAGAAGGGGACACTGGGAATGTGAATGCGCGTATCTTGAATGAAAAGCAGGGAGCCGCACCACACACAACCCCCTCATATGTCCAAGCTCTTGATCATCCACTGAGGTTTTAGCAAGGTGAACAGAACATTAAACCGCATGGCTGTGCAAAGAACAGAAAACACATCAAAAGTGATTTTTTTAAGGATCACTGATGGTAAACGTTTTCTCACGGTGCTTCGAAGAAATTTTCCCTTTAAAGACAACAACACCCAGTTATCATCAAGTCACTTGCAGCCACTTTTACAACATAACTGCTCATAATAATGCCAACAGTTTCCCATATTTAAAACATCACCGAGCAGTTTACAACGCAGACTTGTAGCTGTCAGGGTCTATTGATCGTGGTGTTTTATTCATTGTTATCAAGATAAATGTTTCATTATTGTTTAAAATTGCTCAGATCGCTGAACTGTACAAAACCTATTAAGTCCCACATCAAACCCAGCTAAGTAGGACTATCTTTTAAATCCAATGCTGGCACCCTGATGGAATAAAGTGCAGGTGATTGTTTAGCATATAGTAAATGTGTCTCAGGTTGTATCCTGTGTTTAAAGACATTTATTATCCTTATTTTAAAAGCAGTCAGATCAGCCAGTCCCACTACACATTCAGTCCTTTCAATCTGGTGATAAGGTACACTGGGACCTGGTGCGGACCTTGGATCTGGTAAATCAATATCACTCTTGTAGTTGAGCAGCCCACAAAAGAAACAAACTTTTGTGTAAACACTACTTCTTACATTACTTAATGATCGCATCCTAAATAAAGTTAAAAGGGACAGAAGTGGGAAGTGTCATCTCAACAGCACGGGGCACTAAAAATTATGTTTTATGCCCCCAGTTGAAGCTGGTGATGCATTCCTCTCAAACAATAGTAAACATAGCGGTTTTAAGGCGCCTAACGTTGCAGTTCCCCTGTTGCTCAGGGATGTTTTCTACCTCCAAGCGGTAAATTTAAACAGAGAGAGGGGATCATTGTCAGCTGTACCAGGAGTGCAGATGAAGAAGTTTCCATGTCTACCTTCTACCCTCAGTGTCTCATTAAAACAATAGTCACCAATGTGATAACACACATATGTACAGTACCAGTCAAAAGTTTGGACACACTTTCCCATTCAAGTATATATATATATATATATATATATATATATATATATATATATGGCTGTGTGGTCATAGTTGCTGTAAGCCAAATTAATGGAAACAAAGAGATGTGTCCTAAATAATGGCGATCAATGATGGCCTATTGTCTATTGGTCAAAAAAGGGCTTTAGGCTGGTACAACATGGTAAACTAACACGATTATAGTGTAATGGCCTGAACAAACATGGCATCTTTGTTTGGTCAGACCCCACATCCGAGGTGTCTCTGGACCGCCTGCAAGGTTAATAATGAACCCCAAGTAAAATGAGGAAAAGTTTACTTTCAGCAGAAGTTAGTAAAACACTAGCCTGTCTGAAAATGATCACACGTTTTATTCGTATATATATTACTAACCTTATATTAACAAAAATCTTCTCAGATGATCACCCAAGAGACAAAACATTCCTCATACCTGTTTCTTGTGGGGTGTGGTTGATACGGTCCCCACCTGTCATTCAACACTGTACACAGTCGTAAGCAGCTATGCTAGCTAACGTTAATTGGCAAATATACAGGGGTAAAAAACGCAATGTTTATAGTGATGTTAGTGTTGTGTTTGATATGTCAGAGCGGCAAACCCAAACCCCCAAAGGTGTTGCCATGTCGGAAAAGGACCCCAATGTTTTGTTTTTAGCCGTAAGTTGACCTCGTTGACAACAGCCTGCAATACATTATAACGTTAGCGTTAGAAGTTGTCTGCTAACGACTAATACACAACACCAGTCCTGGTTTTGGATCACTTGTTAGTGTTAATGTTACATGCTTTGCCATCGAGTCCAGCAGTTAAGATAATTGTTTTGTAGGGCAGCTAACGCGAGCTAGCTAGCAAGCAAGCTAGCAGTTAACATTAGGATAAACGTCTACTCGGGGAGCTGCTATTTCATCCGCTACACACTGTTTCGCTAGAGAGATGTTTTAGCATAGAAGCGGCACCGTTACTCACATTGGTGACAACAAAAACGCCAGTCAGTCCAAATTGATAGTGTCTTCGGCGTTTCAGAGTACGTCTTTTCCTCTTGGGTCTGCAGAGATGGCGAACAGCGCAAACAGCAGTTCCGTATTCACCAACAACCGTGCAGACGGCGGCGGGGTGGGGCAACATCTCCGCTCCCCGCCCCATGCGTTTAAGACGGGCTCTGTCCCACCGCTGCTGGGGATGCAAAAGCTGTGTAGGCAATACAAAATCCTCATCTCATCAATTAGCTAAATGGCACGCTCCTATTCAGCACACTCTCTCACAATAAATGAGAGTTAGCCTATTATATCTTCAAAAGGCAAAACATTCACCAGTCTGAAGAAAATTACTTTTCTCTGTTGAGAAGAATGACCATTGTTCCCTAAAAGCATATTAATTTAAGTCAATCCAATCTGATATTATTGATTACAAACTGAAGTCAGAATACAAAAAGATGAACAAACTGACGCACACACAAACTGCAATACAAATATAATAATGATAGCATAAAGGGCCTTTATATTATTACTACTGCCACGGTATTTGTTTAGTATATTCTTTGATCAGATCATTTTTACACATTAAAGTATGATTAGATCTGATGGTGGATAATGGACAGATTCCCATATAGAATATTTAGCATCTCAATATGATCAGAATAAACTGTTGTTTTTATGCTTTTGAAATAGACCTTGAATACAGCTTTGGCAAATCTATTTCTGATTACAATAAAACCATTCATTTCAATAACATTACTGAATTGAACTGGGAGATAGGGACTCTCTGCTGTCAGTCATGCATGCCTCGACAGAGCATAAAAATTTATCACAACTAAATGAGTTGCCTCTTCGCAGTGTGCCAATTATAATAGTTGCCTTGAATACATATAGGCTGGACTGAATGCATAATGTGAAAGAGAAAAGCTGGGGAGCTGCTGAGTTGACAGGGGATGTGTCACAGAAGACTGCAGGTTACAGGGACTTGTCACATCCAGCAACACTGCAGGTCAAATTTCAGCTTGGTGTGACCGTACATCAATGTTAACGAGGTTTTAGTATATAAGAAGTATATAATAATAAAAGTGATGATAGATAGAATACAATGCTAAACAATAGTAGTTGTTAAGTTGAGGACAAACACCAGTTGGGTCCTTTAAGAAATGCCAGGAAGTGTATCTCCCCCTCTAGACATCAACACAATGTAACCAATTTGTAGATTTATATTTCTTATAACGACTATATTATCTCTTCATACTCGTATTTCTAAAAGTTTAAAGCAGTTTTTTTTTAAACTCAACAAAACCTCTCTGATAGATCTCTGCCCATGATTTTTCCTTAAGTGCAAGAAACATTTTGAGAATGCTGGACACACAAAGTTAACACATGCATGCGATCAGAGCAGTAAATGCAAATTTCTGTCCTAAAGGCAGGAGGAGGAATGCTGTTTATAAAAACACATTTCTTTTAATGTAGTAATCACACTTTGGTAGGTTTGCTTCTCTTAAGCTGCAGAATGTAAATACACCAATCTTGCATTACTTTGCTGTATCAGATCATCAAATTCTTGTGACATTCTTTGTTGGGTGCATTTCATAATGCCAGGAGGTTTAATGGATTTAGAATGATTCATAAGATATGAATGAATGTAAATTGAACCAAATCTTTCTCCCCTGAGGATTCATGATGAGTAAGGAGAATATGATTCAATGCATTTATAAATGGAACACTGTCAGGATCTTTCTGTCAATATATTTCCTAATCACGATATCCATTCCAATAATATGTTGTTTGCTATTTTTAGTTGCTTCATATAGCCAACACACATGAGTTACTGTTTAAGTTGAGGGAATCATTGATCTATCAATCTTGATAGAACAGCTCTATAATAAAATAAAAACATTGCTACTAGTATCTTCAGTTACCCTCAATTACAAATTATTATCTATGCTAATCTCTGTCTTTTTCCACCAGCTTTTGTTAAAGCGATTTTCAATACCTTCTTCTCCTATCTCTCTCTGTCTCTTTTTAATAAGAGAGGCTACTTAACTGTGCCTGCAGCCCTTCAGTTCAGGGTTCATTATTGCAAGCAATTTATCATAAGAACCCTACAATATGTAATTGTCAACTATTGAAATTTCCTATTAAATTTGAATGACTTCACAACAGTAATACTCTCATCATGGCCTAGGTGTGCACAATAGCAGTGCATATTTCTCTTATTCATCTTGTCCACACACACTATGTCAGTCTTTTATTATTCTGCATAACACAATGTAAATCAGTTCTTTAAATTGTCCAAACGACAGACCACTTTGGAGATTGGAACTAATCAGCTCACTGAAGAGTGAAGATATCTAAAATACACACGATATGACATATTTAAATTGCATGCCAAATGCGTGCACGAATAAACAGTCTGCACAAATTAGAAAGGAATAGCTGCTAAATGGCTCATGACCAGAGTGTTTTTAGATCTGTCAGCATGTCCAAGTTGTCTGGTCATGGTGTAGGATTCAGTGCCCCAGCCTATTAAAAGGATCAGCTAACAGTCATGTAAAACCACATGGCTTCCTCTTACTCAAGTATCCACTCTCTGACCCTAGCATTTAGTCAACTTAACTTGGGTTGAATGTTGAGCATAGAAGGTACCTGTTTACCTTGCATGCTGTAATGCAACAGCAACCTGTACAATAACACTGTAAGGCCTGTAGGAGAGCCTCTTCAGCTCAACTGTTTGTAGTACGTAAAGACAGTGTTGCAACCACTGAGACTTACGTTTAGTTTAAGAGCGTGTCTCACTCTTGAGTGCTACATTACAGTTTTTTTTACACTTGCTTACACACTGAAATTAAAAATAACAGTTTGTGAAACCTGACACTGAAGGGGCAAAACTTCAGACCAGATCTGCACAACTATAAGCACATTCTCAGCCTCACACATTAGACACATAAATATAACATGATGTCACCTTTTTTCCTATTTTAAGGCACTGCCTTTGAAAATTCATTGCTTATGGCCAATTGATCAAACATGGCTGTCATCAATTGGACAGACACTTAGGTGCTTAATTATGAACTCAAGAGACAATGCTTAGGGTTTTAACATAATGTATGCTTTCATTTTTTGTCTCCTTAAATGTTTTTGCTGTGTTTAGGTACTATATTCCATTTAGAATATGTTATGTTCTGATCTTCAGGAATATCTAAGGTGTTTTGCTACTTGTGTGTGTGGTTGTGTGAATTGTGTGTAGTGTTTTGACAAAATGAGCTCTGTTTTCAAAATTGTGCTAAAGCAATTTAAAAAACCCCAGTATTAAGTCACTAGTAAGTCCATAGTGGAGTGCTGCCTTAAAGAGAATACAGCAGTTTTTGTGCACCCAAGGCAAGAACAAGCTGAACTGCTTTGTAGAATGAAAACTATGGTGAAGCTTAATCCACATGCTGTACTTCTGTATAATGGGGGAAGATCCCTCAGGTGAAGCCCTGCCGACTTAAGCTGGCACCAGTTTCAGCAGGGTCCGTGAGCTGTCATATGTGTAAGAGTAAGCGAGAAAAGATAGGCAGTATACACTACACAGCTAAAAGGTCTGGATTTATGTAGTACCTGATTGTGGTGTGATGAAATAGAAGGTACACACCCACACTTGGTTAGAGCATTGTCTTTTCATAGAACCATGGGAGAGGCTCTTTAATGTTGCTAGGAGGCATTTCAGTCAGGCACAGACATGCATGCACAAACATATAAGCACACACGCCTCTTTCTGTACTCAGAACTTCAGAACATAAATGTGTTTGAAACTGTAATTTATGAGGCACGTTTCGAAATGAAAATTAGTGGCGGTCCAAAATGTACTATATGAGATATATTTGAGGACTCAGCGACATTTAAAAGTAGTAATGCCCCAATTACTTTACTTTGATAGTTACCACTGTAACTATCTATCATTATGGTGGGATGTTGCTGATTTCATATTTTATATCTATGTAGCTAGATTCTTTGTGTACGTTAATGTAATTACTTTTATTTTGAATCTTGTAAAATATCCATTAAAAGAAGTATGTTGAGTAGAAACTGAGTATAACTTATATCTAATAATTGTGATCACTGTAGCAATACTGTAGCTCACATTAGGATCCAACAAAAGTGTTAGTAATTATCCTTTAGCGTCTTCTTATGAGCTGATTACACTGATTTAATTAATTATAAACAGTGCAGGGAACAACAAAATCTGATTTTTGTATTGACTTGACGGAATCTAATACCTGCAGGTGTTTTTCACTGTATTGCAGCTTCATTTCTTTACACTGCTACCACACCACGTGCAAATGAATACTCTTGTGGTGCAGTTACAGCTGTACTGTAAAGGTTCATGTAAACCAGTGCCTGGTAGTCTTTGGCACCACACAAAGATTCCTTTCGTAAATCGATGAAGCCTCGAGGCATTGAGCAGGTCCTTGTCCATGGCTGAACATTTGCATTTAAATTGCATCGCCCACACAGCCTGATGCACTGCACCTGAAGAAGTACAGAAAGAACTGGGATTAGTTTTGGAACGATGACATATTACTACTGTCTTTCACAAACAAACAGAAGACAGGCATCATCAACAACGAATCAACCAAATCTCTATTTGCTTTTTGTCTTATTTATTTTATGAAGCCGTGCTATCATATGAATGACTACAGTGAAAGTTACAAAATGTGCTTGCTTTTGTATATAAAAAATTCAAGAGTTACTGTTATCTGGTTTCTCCTTTGACCAATACAGGTGTGGCAGATGGTGTTATATAACAGGCCTGGTTAAAGATTAAGGAGGACATGTTATATTGCAATGAGGGGAGTCTCCTTGACATTCATTGACCAAATGGACCCATTAGCACTCCGATCACCTACGTTTGCAGTGGTTGAGTGCTTCTGGAGAAAACAAAACGTCTCATATTTGACTGCTTGCCCTCATGCAGCCTGCCATTTGAGGACAGAAGCCCAGAAATGCATTAAATGATTGCACATCAGGAAGTCTTTGAAAGTAACTTAAGATCAGTTCAATTAGATTTGATCCTGTAGGCTGCTCTTTCGGGACATAGTCACAAGAGTGACTGAAGGGCAAGCTAATTTTAGACACAGTTATAGGGGAATAGATGGTGTGGCCAGTGACAGCAAGTCTGCCAAGATGTAGCCTAACACAGAGACATTCGGACAAGTTCAATTGTGTCTGTCTCTTTCAAGATAGCTGGAAACCTTTGAAGTGTGAGTCAGCTCCATGTGTGTCATTGTTTTTTGTTAGAAATCACAATAATAATCCAGCAGAGACTTTAAAAAAGTGTTTTTAATCTCCTGTTGTGTGACTGTAATAACTATCACATACCTGTACGGTTCACCACATTTACCTTGCAGTATTCTTCCACTGAGGTAATGTTAATAGAGATTGTAATGTGGATATCGGAGAGAGGTAGCTGATTTCTTTGACTTTGTTTGAGATCAGAACTAGTAAACTGGTAAATAGTGTGAAATCACACTTTTACTCATTTAGCTGGTTGCATTTCAAATGCACCGCTGTCCCATCCCAACATCATGTTTACTGTCACATTTGTACACACTTGTAATACATGTATTATATGATATCACAATCACACTTTTGTAGAGTGACTGGGTGATAGATGTTTCTGACTGGGCGGCAAATGCAGAATGTTCACGTTTGTTTTGAATTAGCCGCACTAAAAGGTTTTATCTTTGCATACTGGTGCAACACTGGGCATGTGTGTGAAGCCGTAGTCCAACCCCGCAAACCCGCCCACCACCCTCCCTCTTCCCTTCGGTCCATCTCGGTCTGCCCGCAGCAGTCTGCTTCCCCGGCGAGGTTTCACTACAGAGATGGCTGCGAAAGTGTGCAGATCAGTACTCCTGTTGTCCCGGAGCAGCGGAGCGGTGGTCGGCAGCCTCCCCGCACTTGTTGTCTCATCACAGCGACATCATCAACACATAAGACCGGTAAGTCCCAGGACGTCTAGTGCGCACAGGGAGAGGTGTAGGACCGGGCAGGCAGGCTGGACCGGAGAGAAAGCGTCGGTGGCGGCTGGGCTGGCTAAGGAAGTAAAGCTAACTAGCTTCAAGATTTTCCGTTCATGTCTTTTCTTCAGATTGCGCTTCACGGAAAGGTGAGGCACAAGATGAGTCATGATATGTACCCCAACCTCGTGTCGTGTGGTGCTTTTAATCCGCAGTGGGACGTAGAGCTTTGACAGAGGCAATGCAGTTTTTTTTGGGAGCGCTTGCTGAAGCCCATCAGCAGCCCTCTGGCGCTGCCCCGCCGTTTACTGTAACTAGCTTACAGACACCCTGTCCTGCTTTCACGTAAAGCCCCACGTCTCATGTTTTCTCCCGCGTCCTTCAACTTTGCGGGCATGTTTTTTTCTTTTTTCTGCCAGTGCTGTTGTAATTGTTCTGTTTGAATTTGAAAGCGATCCCGTTGAAGGTGTTGGTTTATTTCTGCAGTGGATGTTGGGGATCGGCTTGGCTGCCGTCGGCCGGCGTCGGGTGTCTTATTTTTGTGCTGTTGCAGTAAGGATGTTTGGTGTGAGCAGCTTTTACGCTGCAGCTTTTTGGAAGATGGTTGACAGACAGTCATGGTTCCCCTCCTCTCTCTGCTTCTACGTGGTGTGTGGACCGCAGCGTCTGTGTGTGGTGGTGCAGCAGCAGCAGCAGAAACTCAGAATAATGAATGTCTGCTCAAAACTAGAGAGGAAACTACAATTGTGCTTGTGTGTGTGTGTGTGTGTGTCAAAGAGGGAGTGAAAGAGATACTCTCACTGTTTATTCACACTCATGCATACACACACACATACATACATACATATGAGACTTGACAGAAACATGGAAGCCCACACTTGGATGATGTCAGGCTGGCCTGCTGTTTCTCCCCTCCCCGTGGGTGTTTCCTCATTCAGCTGGGAGATCCTGGGTTTTCCAGAAAGCTGATGCAGGTCCTTTTCACGGCCACTGTAGCAACAGATGCAGCCTCAAACATGCTCACACTAAGAGGAAGGTAATTGTCTTTTTAAAACTGTCACTACGGTCCAATAGTTGCACATCTTGTTCCTTCCTGTGTGACCCACTCCCTCTGCTGAAACTCTGAGCTGCCCGACGAGGGAGGTGAAGCACAGGATGGACGTGAATACGGAAGAATGAGGAAGTCATTTCAGCCCATGCCAGAACATGGCTAGGAATCCGGCTGTGATATTTTGTGACTCTTCTTTTGCCACATGACTCACCCCATTTCTGTCTTTATTTGTTTCTCCTTATTTGTCATATGATTACCTTTCTCTCTTTCTCATGGTGTTCCTGTCTTGCTCCTCCCTCAAATGCACCAGCACTCATGCCACAGGCCTTGTGAAATTAAATGAGGCTCTCCTACCGTGAAACAGACCGGCCTGGAGGTTAAGTGGCTGCTAGAATACACTCACTTGGTCCACATCTTAACATCTTCATGGTGCCTCCCTGGTGCTGGCGCCCACTGTGAACTATTACAATAGAGCACATTTACCCCTGTGGAGAGGTAATATTCTCCCCTCTTTTAAAATAAGTAGGCCTTTTTAAACCTTAACTGATTTAACAGAGTGAGTTGTGGCTCACTGTTTCTCTAAAAAGTTGTTCATTTTATTTCAGTCTGCTCAGGTTGCAGTTTTGTTTTTGTCATATTGTGTCTTCATCCATCGAAGCGTTGCTGCCGCAGCTGCTAACGCGGGCCTGTCGCTGTGTGACAGCCAAGCTTCTATATTCATTTGTGAGTCCTTCACTGCAGTGGAGGAACTCTCTGTTTCTAGATTTGTGTCTATAAAGCTGCAGTGGGACTCATACTTATGAGTTGCCATTAAGCATGTAGTGTCTGTTAGTGGGACACGTTCCTCAACAGACACAAATATGCTGTCTGGAGCTCGATTCAAGCAGTGAGCAGACTAACGGCTCTGACTGCTGCTTCTATAACGTGGTACAGTCATGATGGGTCAACTCCCCAGGGATACAAAGCAGACGATGGGCTCCAAGGCTCACATTTAACCTGCACAGGATTACTATTGAGTCAGCTGTCATATAAAATGCTGTCTTGAAGTGTGGCAGGGGAGCTGAGTCATTGCAAAGGATTATAAATCACAGGTTAAAGTAGGGTATTCTATAGATTGAGCACAATGAGTTCATATTTCCATATGTTGTGTGTAGGGTTGTATATAGGGTTTCATGGTGAACTTCAAGTCAAATCAAATCATGTTTTCTATAGTTATTTATTTCCACTTAAGCAGACATGTTCATTAAAGCAGTTGGTGGCTGTAGTCTTTGGGGTCAGGGGGTCAGAGCCCACTCCTGGCTTTAATCCAATCAGTCTAGGAGTAAACTAATTTATCCCTGCTGCCTTCTCTGGCTCAGTGTTCGGATTAGTGTGATAAGAGAGTGACTGTCAGCTTGTAGCTGTGGTCTGCTAGAAAGGTGATACGATGGTTGAATGACTGATAAACCTGTCCACACTGTCACTTTCATTAATGTAATATTGCCCTTTATGGACAAATTGGTTTCTTACTCCATTTATGATCTCACATTCAGGCTACATGTATGACCGAGAGTGGAAATAGGCGTATTTTATGGAGGACTAAACATTTTGACACAAAATGATGAGTGGAATGTCATTAACTGTCATTTATGTGGTCAAAGCTAATCAAGGATTTCATTCTTCACTTTGGAGTCTGATGATTGATAGGTGTATGGAAAATAATTGATGGCATTTCGGTGCTAAAGCTGGATTGGCAGTTTATGACACTAGAGGTTTATGATGACAACCTGCGTGTCTGTTCTCAGATCTTATCATATCATGTCTGCTACCTCTGGTGGAGAGGAATCTTAAAAATCTTTGGTCAGTTCAGCTGTACTGTTCCACCTTTTCATTGATATTGAATTACTATTGGTACACTGGGACAATTTTAATGGGCAGGAAGTGCAATTTAGAGGGTTTTCTTGAGTGGGTGAGAAAATTGATCTGGGTTTTCCTTCATGGATTCATACACTCTTGCTAGGCTATATGAGGAGAAGTGATAGGATAGAATTTCAGTCAGTCAAAGGTATGGTTACAAAAAGTATTGATTTGTTAGCTGGATATTCCATTCAGTCCACATACAGTACAATGTGCTACTGGTCTTTACATGCTTACACTTTCCACATTAGCATACAGCATAAACTGACTTGGGCAACGTGGCACCTATACCAGACTGGCTATATAGTATGAAGAAGCTGCTTTATCAAGTGTTATTTTGCTTTATTGTACAATACACGAGGAACTAATTTAGTGAACTCATGTCAAGCCATATGGACAAGGAAAAACTCTTGTAAACATTTTATTTTTTTTAAATTAAGAAACTTCACATAAAAGAGGACCCTGGGCTGGGAGTTATCAAGTTGTCAGCATGAGATAAAAATATTGTATAGATTATAGCTAATAAAGATGTTGAATGAAGCAACATTCTTTTTCACATGGGTTTGGCTAAACCTCACAATGTAACTCAACTTTAAGCCAGTTTTATACCCATCCCCACTAAGTTGAACTACTGAGTAGTCCACTACTGACTGCCCACGTCTTCGCTGTTTGAATTAGTTTTAGATAGTGGGCTGTAGAGCAATGAACAGGAAATAGAGAAGAGACAACTAATCTTCTATTGCCAGGCAGGCATGTTAGTTCATTCTGCTTCAATGGCAACCTATCTTAATTAGACCAATGTTTAGATACAGAATGACTGCATTTGCCTTGTTGTATTTGCTCTTCTGGAGGACTTCGGTGCCCTGTAAAATCTTGAATTTCTTACAAGCCATCACCTCCACGGGTTTGTGTTTTCCAGAAATGAGGCCATATTGCCGGCACCTCATGGCAGCGTAGTGAACATGTCGCAGATTGTCTCCCCATCAAACAAATGTGTGTCGTTGTCATCCTGGTAAAGTGATGAAATGCTGATGACTTTAGCGGCTGTGTTTCTGACAGAGCTCCTGTCAGCTCAAGTGGCGATCACCCTGGCGAGCAGTAGCCAGAGTAATTTCCAGTGTCTGTTATGGTCCGGGAGCTGTATGGCTGACCTGGCATGCGTTCTGCACTGAAACTGAGAGTGGTACATTTGTTCAACTGCACCCATTTTTTGACATTTTTCTTCAGAGTTTCCATTATCCTTCTCACTTTTTCCCGAGCATTTCCCAACAATTAGGTTGACAGGTCTGTGAGATTGTTGAGCTATAAACCTGAGATTGTGCTCACGTAGTTCTGGGTGAAATAGGCAGTACAAATAAAAGACTGTAGCAACTGAAGTGATAACATTCTTACAATATTTTAACATCTCACTGACCAGAGTGGGTCATTATAGTGCATATAATGGACATTGTATAGTGATAATCATATTATAACATCTCATGGCACTTCTTGATGTTTTGAACATTTTTGTTAATTGCTTCAAGTGCTGCTTCAAGAACAACATGCAAAACAGCTTCTACTGCAGGTACTTTCCCCCAGGTATTTTTATGCCCCATGAACAGCTGTGTAGTTTGTCACTATATGACTGCATGATTTTTCTAGACAAGGTCTTTTCAGCTAATTTCATGGGCATAGGGGAGAAAAACTCTCTCTTTGCTTACCCCACTCTGCTAGATCTCCAGACATATGCTTGTGCGTGTCCTGTTTCCCCAGTCTTTCTTCTTCTAATTTCCCTCTGCTCTCTGAGTCCATCACATTACAGCAACTGCTCAGCACAGTAACTTTTCTCACACTCACCAGCTGGTTTCCCTGTGGTCAAAAGAACTCTCCTAGAAGGCGAAACGATTCAGTAATATAGGCTTACTGAAGAAAGTCTCCTTGTTTGTATATACAGTACAAGTATAACCCCTTACTAGACCACATGCTTCTGTAATCTGTTGTTCATTATGGAGATGCTTTAGCATTGTATTGGATGAGACTATTCTGATGGACAACGTCCTCATTAGTACTCTAGAAGGGATTTCACCCTTGGAGTGGTAAATGACTGGTGAACCTCTGCTGTTGGCATAGACTAATTAGCTGCTTCCCATGTTTCTGTGTGGCCCAGCGTGTCTCCAGTCAAGAAAAGGAACATTAAACTAGGCCAACATGGGTAATGTGATGATGGATGACGGCAACGCTTGGTTACCCCCTTTTCATCTCTGGGACGTCGGGCTGGTGGCGTCCTCTGCCAGGTGTGCAGGTGATGCTGCTGTTACAACCTGAAGGTCATCAGCAGACTGGCCTTTCAAGCTATTAGATATGCTATTGGGCTCATTGTTGAGACTAAACTAATATCTGGCAAATGCTGGGTCCAAACGGGCAGGGAAAATTTGACTGGGCAGATTTAGCTGTATGAAGGTCAGCCGTGACCAAACCTGTCAAAGAAAGTATGGCAATTATGTGAAAGCAGCATTTCCAGATTGAGGTGTTCTGCTGTCATATTGTGTGTGCCTAGACCAGTTTGTCTCCCTCACACCTAGACAAGCACTTAAACTACTAAATATTGCAACTCGCCTACCAAAATCCAAAGCATTTCATATAATTCTGTCTGTGGTCATCTTCCAAGTATTCATTCGGCAGTTCACATTCTTTGAACATGAAAAGCATGTTTTATTCATTTATAAAATTTTTACATCTTGATTTGCATAAAACCATGGCAAGTTGAAAATTAGAGGAGCAACAAAAGTACAATGGAGGGACAGTATGAGAGGGAGAGAGTCAGCTATATCCGCAGACCAGAGAACCTTTTAAGTAGGACAGCCTTAATTGCAAATGCTCATAGTGTTAGTATGCTAATATCTTACCCGAGTGTACTCATGTGTCATTGTCTATTCGTCTTTTGTTGGAAGTGAACTGGCTCTTCTCACAGTCCCGTCACACCAGAGTTTTCTCTTCACTCGTTTTGGTGAGAAAAGGGAAAAACTTTCATCCATTTGTTTCCTATCGCAAATGGATCCCACCATGTTTGCTTTGCAGAGTTCAGTTTGATGGAACTTTCCCCTCCAAAATATTAAGGCTCTCCAATATGCAGCTAATTAGCAGAGATAGAGGGTGGGATGGGGTTGACCTCTCCTTCAGGAAGTATCGATTGTTTGTACAAGTTCACAGTGAATTAATACAAACGGCAGAGTTGCATGGACGCTGGCTGAGGGCAGGGATATTGACAGTGGGTAGTGACAGTTAAGCTTTTAATAAATGGGTGTATACTTTGTGCATCACTTGTCAATGTTAGCTGCCCCAACTTATGCATGCAACTCATTATTGCTTCCAGCTATTTTTGCTGTCTCACCTGCCTTTTACCAAACCCTGCAATTTTTACTTTGCTAATTCCGGTTTGTGCACAACTTTACTCAGAAGTAAGACCCTCCTACTTGAATGTATGGGCCTCCCTTTTAAATGTTTCTGAGCTGCAGATATATATATATACTTAGCAGGCACATTGAGATTAGATAGACTTTGTATCAAAATGACCGTAAAAGAGTAAACAGATTATTGTGTGTACAGCTTCTCACATCAGCCCTGTGATAGAGCGGTTTTCTCTGAACACATTCTGCCCAGTATTTCTGCCATGCTCCCACTTATCTACAATGCACTGCTATATTGAATTGAAAACAATATGGTATATCGAATCTGAGGGATCCATAATTTACAATTGTGCAGTGAGAAGCAGAAAACAATCATATCAGGGCAGGGCAGCAAGAGGAGAACCATTGCTGTGAGACAGGCAGCAGGAGAGAAGAAGCTGGTGTAGCTGTCAGCAGTGAGGCTGCTATTAATTGGAAGTGGTAACATTATGTATGAATGAGTCCTGTTTTACTGATTGGAGTCATGGCTGGGAAGTTGTTCAGAGGAATGTTGGGATTGTGTGATGTGAGGATTCCCTCGGCCTCAGGATCACCTCTTCCACTGAAGAGGAACTGGGTGAGATGGGCTGCTTCTCATTATAGCTTTCCCAGGTCACTGCCAGCAGAACTGAAAGGATTATTGCATCTGTCTAACTACAGAACAGTCTGCCTTGAAATTGGAGTTTTACTCTTTGAAAGACCATTACCCTGTTTTAAGTTAGTAGATGCTTATGTAAAAATGCTCAGCCGTTTGCAGAAGGATATATCTAAATGAGACCTGTCGTATATGATGGTGAAGCGTGAGCATTTAAGATCCCTGACAACTGATTTGAGTTTATTTATGCATGTAAACAAGTCACTTAGAAACTCCACTGGAGGAATAAGTAACGCATTACTGGGCATTTAAGGACACAATTCTGCTCCATTAAGTTATAGTTTAACCAAAATAGAACACTTATAGCAGATGTTTCGAGATGAACCTTGGAAGGCAAATAAAAAGGGGGGGACCCCTGCAAACTTAGACCCTCCCCCCTCCACACACAAGCTCATAAGTAGTCCTTTGGTTCCTGCTGGATCGACGCACTGGCTTAATGGCAAGAGGGTTTGACATTTTCAAGTTTGTTACACCTTTTTTGTCCCAGTGATGTGAGGGTATAGGCCGGCGTCTCCTCTGATAAAGCCAGTTGATTGCTGAAGTGAAGAGGACGGATGAGGCTGCGGCTTGGCTCGAAGGAAATCTCTCTGTATGCATTTCGGAGTGTGTCTGCGTGGTGAAACATGCTGGTGGGAGGTTACCAGGGAAAGGAGGGAGAGCTGAGACATCATCCTTGTGTTGAGATCATTGTGGCTAGTGGGAGTGTGTGTCGACTTGAGAGGAATTCTCTCTGCATGGTGACTTAGGGAGGCGTGGTGCCAAGCAAGCTGCTGTTTGTTGTTTCTTTTTAGCATTTGGTGATTGGCACGCATTAGTTGCAGCTGTTGTAATAGAGTTTGCATAAAATTACTTCTCCACCCTTTGTGCCCAGAGCAATTTAAAGTAGTGTGCAGATTTCCTGATTCTCCTTAAAGGTCATCACATGTTCTCATGATTAAAGCAAATCTAAAAGAATCAGAATTACTTAAAGAAGTATATTTATATTCTATTTTCCATCATTTCTAGTTATCATTTCTATTACTCTGTGGTGTTTCATGCTTCTTCTTCTAAGACTGTTAGCCAACAAACATGGTTTTAAATTTTTCAGTTTTTTTTTCAAAAATTGGCTTTTCAAATGTTTTACAAGGAAGGAAACACATTTAACACGTTAGACGTCGATAGAAACGTAACAACTCCACAGTCTACCTTCCAAAGATTTAATTAACTTTATATCTACATTTTTGAGTGTGTAAATTATGTGTACAGTCACTTTATAACACTATCAATTGACCCTGTTCCCATTCTGCAGTGTTAATTTAGAAAAAATATGAATATAGAAGCTGTCTGATCTTCAGTCTTCAGTCTTCTGTCCTTTAAACATGGAATAAATGGGTATCTCAGGAGGCACACGGGAACAGGTGGTTGCCTGGCAGCTGCTCAGAGACAACATGTGTGAAAGGTCATGACAAGAAAAGGGATATCTGCAAACAACATGTAGTACACTCGAGTGACACAGGCTCTCCTGTTCTCTCCCTTGTTGTGTCTCCAGGAGCTTCAAGGCCCGTTTATGCTGACCCACAAAATATCACAATCCCTATTTGATCCCTCTTTGCTGCCTGCTCTCTGACTGAAATGAGGGCTGCCGGGTTTTCTGAATGATGCTTTTGACAACCTCATTACACAGCCAGAATTCTTGGGCTGTGATTGATCAGACTCTGAGCACATCCAAGGAGTCACTGAAACCCAGAAAGCAAGACTTTCTGGTCCGCCTAGCACCCAGTTTGTTTGCACTGTAATTACTCAGATTGTAGCAGTGCCACTAGACACACACACACACACACACACACACACACACACACACACACACACACACACACACACACACACACACACAGGGGATTCACCATGCAGAAAACAAACAAAGCAGCACACCTCTGTCCAACAATGGACTTTAAGCCCTCAACTCATATTGTTTTATTTGCAATAAGTAGCAGGCCCGGAGAGACAAGCCATGTCTTGCAGAGGTCACAACAAGCTCAGTGATGAACCAAGCTCATGTTTTTTGGTGTGCATGTTTTTTTTATTTGGTTCTCTGCAAGGCAAAGATTCTAATAGATTTCCTGTTGATTGGATGCCTGTCTCCTCTTACTACTTAAGTGCTAGTTTTAAATGAATCAGGGGTCTGGGGTGCCTTGTCTCTTTTAATTAATTCCTGTATCAGCACGTGGATCAATGGCTGGAGACGTGGAATAAGCATGCCTGTTTCATAGAGCGGAGCTGGAGTTGTGTGGCCATAAAAGGGGTGGGGAGGGGTCAAATCCGCAGTTAGAGTGGTGGTGGGGGATAAGGCTGTCTTTTGCTGCCTCAGCACTTCAGATCCTCATTCACACCAACCAGTCAATTTAATGGTATTCTATATTTCTGTGTGGACTGGAGGTTTCGATCAGGTAATCCTGTTAGAAGGTTTTTGTGCAAATCACAGTTTTGACTATATAGGAAGCAGGAAATGTTGGCTGTTGCATTCCATTCTCATACATTGTATGACTTCATCGTTAATGCTTTTTTTGTCCCAAAACAGTGAAAAATCATCCATTTTGTACATCTACTATAACTGCTTTAATAGGACTGTACGATGCATATGATGAGTTTAGTCACTGCTAAATATGTCAAGTTCAAGTTAAACTATCTAGTGGACCGTTGCTGTATTGAAAGCTGAGGAATGATCCGGTTGATAGGGTGGCATTGGGTGATATGGATAAAATCTCCTATCATGGTTCGGGTAATTCTATACTGTTCTCTGCTGTGGTTTGGGTTAAAAGTCATGGATGAGTCACAGCACATACTTTTGGTGCCCAAACCTAACCAAAATTTAACTGCAACTTACCACATGTTAGAAAGCCTTTCTGACAGAAACTTTGTGACAGACGCTTTCAAGGCAAAATCCCGCATGCGTAATATAGTGTAAATTGCCTCTAAATGTTCTGTAAAGTCAATTGAAAAACCTACCTGAAAAATCTATGTACTTTTGCAGAATAACCCTGTAAATCTGATATTTGCATAAAGCAGTTCTGCCCACAATGACCTAATACAACCAGAGATACTATATTAAAGGGGTATATCATATCGTGGTGTTATGTCTTCTTGTACTGTATGTGAAAGTCAGTACAGACTTAGAGGTGACGATTTGATGTGTGAGAGATACAATCTTGTCTCTGCTCAAAGGCACCTCCGGGAAGCAGGGCAGTAAGTAAATTGCTTATGTAAATATCTCTGCTGCAATAATCTTTTGTTGATGAAGTCTCTGATGTAACGGTCCGACACGGAAGATTTTGAAATTCTTTTGGTCTTTGGATAAAAAGAGCACACTATTGACTCACAGCCGTATCAGGGCATCAATTTAACAAGGGATACGCAATAGTAATAGCAGCAGCACTACAGATACGGTAGTGTTTTAATAAAACGATGCCGACTCGTGGTCTCGTTAGTGGTCATTGAGACTGAGTGTCTATCTTAATGAAAGCCAACAGCCATAATCGTTGTTCTCGGTCATTGAGTTAACGCCAGGCTGTGTGCAGGAGCTCATGTTTATGGTGCAAATACAGACTGTGACTGTTACTTTAAAGGCACTTTTTGTTAGCCTGCTCACACACACGGCAGGCTGAGGCTGTGCTGCAGGTGTGCTGTAGCTGTGCTAGTCCAGCTCTGTGTTGCATGACAGACACGACATTTGAAACGTCCATCTTTATTTATTAATTCTGGGCCATGTGCATACACACACTTGCCTCACACCCTTTTTCATGAAGGAGATTGAGGAAGAAGCTGTTGACCTCAAACGCCTGTGGTTTTCTCATCCTCATTCCACACGGAGGTCAAAAAGCAATGAACCGCAGAGTCCAACGACCTTCTGCCAGAGAAGGTTAGCGATGACCCAGCCGCCTGCTGTTTTCACACTGCTGTCTGGCATCAGTGTGTGTGCATAGCCTGCAGGCCTTGCACCAGCTTGAAACACACACAGGCCTCTCACAACTTCACAGACATTAAACCTGCCTTCTCTTGTGAGACTTGGGATTGTCAGTCAGCTGTTTGTATGAATGCTTGTTCAAAGCCTTTGATTTGAAATGAAACCGTGAGCAAGAAGACGGGCAGCATGGAGAGGTGGAGATACTAGACATTTCCATTCTCACTATGCTCTTACTCATCCGTTGCCAGCTAGCTAGTGCTCCACCATTCTATAAATAGGATTGAGGAGATGGTGGAGAGGAGACTTTGTTGGAGAATGCATTTCCATGGAGACAGTCTTCATTGGGCTTTGCGATCAGAGCACCATTGTGGCGGACATCATTCTGGGCTAGTTTAGCTAAAAGTATTACATTCTCGGTCTAGTTGTCAGGACAGTGTTAACATAACAGTCTGAAAAACAAGCTTGTTTCTCTCTGCTAGTTGCAGATGTCTGAGTTCCCTTCAGATACTGCAGCAGCAGCATCCCTCTTTTGTTTGGGAAACAATATGTAACATGCTCCTGCAAACCACTGTGCTTGTGAAGTTTACATCACTCTGCCTCGCTCAGTACCACACACACGCACAGACAGTATGCAAAGCAAATACAGCGCTGTTCCTTCCCCTCATGCATGCAAAACATCTTGTGTGAACAGACTCACAAATCAAATGGAAATGTTATTTTTATAGACCAGTCTCTGAAAGAAGGAGCGTCTGAGGGGATCACATTGGAATCTCATGACCCACTAGCAGCCTGTATGTGGCACGTGAATGTGTCTGCCTCACTATAATTGTGCTCCATTATGTTGCTCCTAAGATATTTAAAAGAGGCCTCATGTCCAGCATTAGGCAGTTATATTAAATTATTTGAATGCTTTAGTTGTTTCCTTGTTTTGCTAATGTGGGTAACAAAGTGTATCTTGTCTCCTGGGTATTGATCAAAGAGTGGGTGGGGCTGTTCGCCATTCTTGTTGCGAGAATTCACAATGTTTGCACTGTGCATGTGGAAAAACTCTCTGACCCTGTTATTTGTGTCTCTTCTGTGGTGTTTTTCCTGCTGTGTAGCCCATCGGTAGCAGAGCCCAATAGCTTCCCTGTTATTCACAGGGAAAAGACAATTGTCTGCTTGTCAGAGAAAGGTTACCGAGTTTTTCCTCCGTATAGCTGCTGCATGCATCAAATGCACTTACAGTTACCAGGTATTAGCCTGGCTGCTGGTTTCCCAGGGAAAATAGTTAAGCAGTGAGGAGGCAGGAGAGCTGAGCTTAGCATCGGAGAGGTTCACTGATGTACCTCTAGCTGAGCTTTCAACTTGCACTGCCAGAGCCTTTACCGACCCGGGTCCTTTGGGAAGCCCTGGGGAAATCCCAACCTGGACATGAACTGGATGGGAACGGAAATGAATGAAGGAAGAAAAGGAGGGGTATGGAGAGGTGATAGGTGAAGGATGTGGGAGCTGAAGAGGATTTTAGGATTATCTTTTTCTACAGCAACACAATTACAGTTCTTTTATTTTGTTTTCAGCAGCGTTTCTTAAGTTACATTGTATTGAGTAGTCTTGTCAATCCAGGTATTTTACACTGGCAAGATGTGAGAAATCTTCTTTGCAACAAATCAAGGCCACAAAGTCCATGTGACTAACAGAGGCTGATTTTGAAGCAAGAAGAGATGTGAATAAACAGGTTCCTGGAGCTTTTCAAAAGTCCTGCTGCTGCTGTTGCCTGGGAAACACTTTGCACACTGAAAATCTCCTTTTTCCAACAGAGAATTGAAGGTTATCCATCTCATTGTCTCCTGCTCTCTGCTTCGTCAAAAATGGCTTCTCCATTCTTGACTAGGACACAGTACAACATCTTTCTGTGTAGACATGGATTTGGTAAAAAATCTACTTCACAACTCTGCTATTGAGTCACTCCACTGCTCTGCACTCTTCACTTCCTTCCATTCACTTGCCTCTTTGGAATAAATGTAACGCTACGATGCACAGGCAGTGAAAGTTTTCATTCTAGTCATGAATTATTGAATTGCCTATGAGGCTTTCCTTCAAATTTATACTTCCTTTGATGCAAAATTTAATATAAATCATTATTTTGACAAATACAATTTGAAGGGAGTTGCTGCTACTCAATTTCTTCAATTGTCACAGAAACCCAAAGTGAAGATGCTAATTCTGTAGTCTGTTGCTTCATTGCCATTTGGTTCATTTTGCTCAGTTTGAGTCCTGTGTTCAACTGACATCTTTGTACACAACAAAATACATTTTGTATGTCTAAGGCAGTGAAAGTGTCCAAGTTGGTCAGGTTCAGCAGTCTGTTCTCTCACGTAACCTCATACAAACAGACAGGCAACTGTTGTCAGGACCTGTGATGTGAGCATGGCGGTTAAGCGTGCAACAGGAATGTTTACCTCGATGCCTAAACTGCACCCGTTGCCTACATCTCACTTCCAGTTGCTGCTTCACAATAAATGCCTTGGAGCAGTTTGCTGATGGAAAACCTTTGACGTGAAGGAGCAGCACAAAGTGTGGAGTCTGCATCAATAATATCTAACATATAGTAGCTTTTAGGCAGGGCCATAATACTGCAGGTCAGTGCAGTAACTTCCTGATGTGTAGGTGCAGTGGAAGTGACACACAAGTTCCCCTTACGATCCCCAAAGTTTAAGTGTTCTATATCGAGCCAGTTAAAGAGGAACATGCATACTGACTGTGAGAGGACACGTCCTTCAGCCTAGTGGTGTGTGTGGAAGAGGTGGGCAATTCTTGTAGCACTCAACCCACAAAAGCTGTTAACTTGAATCTTTGAGGTGTAAATGTGATTCTTAATCAGCCAATAAACATTCAAATACCTGATTTCAAAAAGGTTGCTGGACTGAGCAAGTAGTTTAACATATGCTGTTAGCAGTCAACATCGGTGGGCATGTCACCCACGTGGCCTTGACAGTATATTGTTGACACTGCGCTTTGAATTTCACAACTGATGATCATAAACTGGATCCAGTTGAATGTTTTTCACAGAAAGGGGAAACGATCCGTGCTGCTACACTGAAAATCGTTAACTTCCTTTGCTGTAGTTATACATGGGTATTCCAGGTATGTAATGCAGACACAACGCTCTGTTAAACACAGTTGTATTCAGCACTGGGACTACTGACCAACTCCTCTGCCTCTAATATAGCAAGTTCTTGTACATAGAAACTTGCATATATAAGCCAGAGGTAACTGATAGCACCATAGAAATTTGATTGACGTCACTGACTAGAGTTACAGTACAGGCTCAACTTTCAGTCGAAGCTGAGCTGCAGTGCTGTGAAGCATCTTTAGATCAGGAGGCCAAAAAAAAGAGTAGGGTCACTGGAGAAAGGATCTGTGCTGATTGGTTAGTGTGAGTAAGACCTACCTGCAGAGACTGCAACAGTGTGGCTGCTGTATGTGCTCATTTAGCAGCAGAGTCTTGTAAGCAGCTTCTTCCTGCTCTGAGACCCACAATGTGTAAACACTTGAAAGAACCCTCATAGTATTTTCTGCTGGCTGGGTAGAATAAGGGCCACTTAGTTTGGGAACCTGCCAGTAATAAGAGTAAGCCATATTTTACTTACTATATACAACATTTGTTACTCGATTCTATGCCCAATGGTGTAAACAGTGAATGTTGGTATTGACTGCTAAATTATAAAGATTGAAAACGTGCCATTTTCTGTTCCAATATTATAATCTAATGCAGCTATTCATATTGCATTGTGTCAGTAGGTGGTTCTTGCTATTTGTGGCTTTCACTGAGTGCTTTGTAATGATTACACACACAGAGACCTGCAGACATGCAGAGGCACACACTCAGACTTCTCGTGCAGAGTCCCTCCTCTCTGATGCTGATGATGTTCACTCCGTCTCTCTCTCTCTCTCTCTATCATGTGCCTGGGCTTCCTCCCCCTCACGCCCACGCTTCTACTCTCTGTACTGCTGATCGTCAGCTCTATCACGATGGCTTGGTGGATTGTGTATGTGTCTTTTGTATGAGATAAATCAAACAGCACGTTCCATACAACATATGTGGTTCCCCAGAAGAGCATTGGCTCTAACCGTGTCACCGGAGCCTGTTTCCAAATCCTTTTTGTTCTTCCTTCTTCATATTCTGTAAATGCTTCTTTACAGGGCCTTAAGTCCACCTTTTTAAAAGCTAGATGGAACAGTAAGGTCTTTTAAAAAAGTGTGGTAAAGTCAGCAATGTTTGTTCTGACATTTCCAGGTCATTCTGACTTTCCAACAATACCAGCAATGCGGTGGTGTTGCTCTCTCAGCCCTTCTAAGCTTTCTTTGGGTAACACCTGGGGCAATAAATCAGAATCAAAATAATATTTCTATGCTAGGTTGGACTTTTGTTCTTGTATGTACCAGCCTTTGTGCTGCTTACACATCCCTCCCATTCTGTCCTATAGTGCTCCCCATGTTTTCCTTTCTTTGTCTGTTCTTCGGCTCTTATAGTCGCAGAGAAACCTGGGGATGAAGCTGCTTTGTTGCCGTATTCCATTATGAATGAAGGCAGTTTTCAGCCCGCCCATGTATCTCTGCTGCGGCAGGAGACGCTAAGCTGTCAACCTCACTCTGCACACGCTGCCTTCATGACACTGTTTGGGCGTGTATCCCACATGAACAGTGAATAAATGGCAGAGGACTGGGGTAGTACGTGTTTGCCCAACGTATGTGTGTGGATAAGGGTTTCTCAGGTGATAAATGGTGAAGGCAGACACTGACCATGCAGCCCGCTCCCCTTCTGTCTGGGTTATGTTGGGTTTACAGCATGGCTCCAGTAATGTCTTTGTCCAACCCTGATCCATCCACACAAAAACCTGGTCAGGTAAGCTTATTTCCATCAGTCCTTAAGCTCCTGTTTTTATATATCAATGAACATCTAGGGAACCCCTTGTAACTAGATAAATTCTCCTCAATTAAAAGACTTTCACTGGACAGCGGTCACTCGGCAACCGCCCACCCATCTTTATCCTATATGTGCTGGCACTGGGTAACAGGGTGTGCTTAATGTGTTGGAAATTTCATTTAACTCTCCTCTTCCTCTCTCCTATCTCTCTCACTTCATCTCTCCTCTCGGTGGCCAGTGATTGCCTGCAGCCTCCCCCCTCCCCTCCTCCCCCCTTGAGGCTGACTGCTGGTCTCCTGCTAGTGAGGGAGATGCAGAGAGGGTGAGCAAGGCAAGAAGAAGAACTGAGAGAGGAAGATAAGGGGATGGGGAGAGATGGCCAGATCAGAATGTGAATCACTTAAGTTGTACAATAAATGTCGGTCACTTTGGTGCAGAGTCATTGAAAAGTTTTGCAGTGCCTGCTGACAAAAGGACTTCAAAGAGAAAGACATAGAAGCAAGAAAACAGACTCTACATGGCATTTTCTCTGTGTACTCAATGTGCATTTGACCACATGAGGACATGATGTAGGTAAAAATGGCCATCGTTTCATCTGTGCCAGCTCTTTTCTCTGTAGGATGCCTTCCATTTACCATCTGCTGTACTGGTTAAGTCACTTAACTGGGAACAAATAGCACTCCCATTAATTTGTCTCTCATTAATTATCTCTCCACAGCTTCACCATCCACTGGGCTGATAGGATCTGCTGTGTGAAAACACATCCACACACACGCGGTCGCCATCTGACACCTCCCTGACCCCCCTGTTATTTCTATAACTGAGAAGCTTTTGGATTGTCTGTAAAGTAGGTACCAGGTGCTTGATATTCCCACTCTGTCCCCACTCTCGTATATTAAGACTTGAGTTGGTGCTTGGATTTGTTGGAATTTCACCTTGCGGTGACTTGATCAACCGGTGACGGGACATTACCAACTGTTTCCATGTAAGGAATTAAAATCAAATTGTTGAGGCTAAACGCCTCTTGGCTAGACAGCTCTGAAAACACACATCCTGCTGCCACCTTTACAGAGCACAGCCACAGGCCTATTCGACTGCACAATCTTACACAGAGACTCACTTAATTTAGCACCTGTGACATTTAAGTTTAACTATTAGGTAATCTGAGCTGTGAGATATCTTGCAAATGGGGACATGTGAGTCTTCTGGCTGCTTGCTGATGAGTCGTTCTCATAATTAAAGCTGTTGAGGATCACATCAGTTCAGCCATGGGGAATGTGCAGAGGTGACTAAATGCTGGGAGTCTGGCCCCAGCTCGGAGCTCATGTAAACACTCTAGCATGTGTTGCTGCAGATCAGGCGGCGCTCGGGTGTCAAACGCAGTAGACTGGCAACATGTGAAGCATGACGGATAAACAGTTGGTGTGATTGGAGTTACCTGAGAAGAGGTTTGATGTGTCTGTGAATAGTGGAGATTGGTCCCAGAGCAGCAGCGAGCTTATAAAGGTATGAAGCTGGTTTCTTGTCTCTGAATACTTAGACAAGACGAAGTCCTGGGCTTCCAAAATAAATAAGACCTGTGGTACCTGAGATGCTATCCTTGTTCTTGGTCTGTAAATCTTTGCCCTCATCTGATTTCTTTCATTGATTCAAATGAATTGAAATTGGCATTTTGTAAAGGCAGTTCAATGTGATTGTCATGTTACCTATATGTAAGGAGGGCCTTCATCCTGCACTTTGACTTCGCAGTCTCCTTACCCTCCTTTTCTCTGTAGCGTTTATTCATGTACGCTGGTCTGTTTGGACAAAGTTGATTTATATTTTGCAGTTGAGAGAAAATACGATGCTACCTCTTGTTACCAGGTTATTGCTTAGCCATTCAGAACTACACACGTCTCACTCTAGTCAGCAGTAACCGCTTGAAAATGTACTTTTCTGCTGGCTGGGAAACACTATGGGATGTTTTCCTTTTTAGTTGTATTTGAGTTGCTGCTTTGTAAGCAGAACATATGTCTGTCTCCTCACCTGTTTGTTGCTTGTTGTGTTTTATTCACAGGGAAAAGACATTAGGAACTTAACCAGCTGGTGCCTTTTTGTATCAGGAGAATAAAGTGGTGTGTTTTGGAGTGTGTATACATTCTGTATGATGCTACTCGATGTGTTGTAGGTGGTATCTAGAGAGAGCAGCTGTTGTCGGCAATCTAATCAACAGAAATAGACGGGGCCGCCCCTCGTTGGGTCTGGTGGTGCAGAGAGGTCACAGCAACTTCTTTCTTCTTTTTATTTTCAAAAGAACAATTTGCCCCATTTTACATTTCATTAATTGTGTGGGAAGTAACCGTTTGCTTGTAAGACATACTTTTTAACTTCCAGCTTTGACTTTGACTCTTTGTTGTGTTTTGCATCTTTTTATATGGTGACATACATTTCAGTTTTGTTGCACAGTAATGTACTGTATGTGTGTCTAAAGTGTTGGAAGGGTTGATGAGAGTAGCTCAAGTTTCCCCATTCATTAGTAGTTATCACTATATGATTTCTTATCCATTTAATGGTGTTTATTTTGTACACCTTAGTCTCACAGTTATTTCACAAAAAGTAAAACAAAGTTTTTTTGAATGGGAGCTTATTGACCCACACAGCCATATTAATATTATTGTTGCAGCTTGAATTCACTACCAGAATGAATATGAGTCAGTTTTTGTTGCTTGGCACAGACCTAGCATCAGTAAATATCCCACATCACGGCGTCAAACACTTTGACAAATGCTGTTCCTCCTCCACAGTAATAGATGAGCAGACTCTCTTGGCAGTTCATGGACACTTTTTATAGTCTTGAATACAGGCCCCTCCTATGAGCTGGTGCTGTATGCCTCACTTGTCACTGATAAGGAGGAGGCAATAATCCTGCTTCAACATGCTATCTTAGTACCAAGATCCAATGCCTGTCTTGTGAGGACACTGTTTGAAAGTCTTTTGTGTGTTTCGTTAACATTATTCCCATTAAGAACGAATGAATTTAGCCACACGGGTCCTCTCCTCATGTGATAGACCAGTGACCTGTCCTGGGTGTACAATGCCTCTTCGCCAATGCATGTTGGGATAGGCTCCAGCCTTCTGTATCCCTGAAGAAAGAGTTGAGTATTGGCTTTGATTGATAGCCCTCTCACCTCTGTACGCTAAATATGAAACTACAGCCAGCAGCCAAACTCGCGATTTAATCACCGGGCAACCAGCGAAGACAACAGGAAGTCACTGCACCCACGAAATGGTCTGGCACATTACCCCCCCATAAAACATCAATGTATCATTTTCACACTTTGTGAGCTTCAGAGATGCTGGAGGGCAGAGCCAGGCTAGCTGTTGCTCCCTGTTTCCAGCCTTTGTGCTAAGCTAAGCTAACCGGCTGCCGTATGTAACTTCATATTCAGTGTACTGACACGAGAGTGCTATCAAAAGAGTATCTCTCAGAATTACAACTGATTCCTTTACATTTTACATTAAATCACAATGTGCATGCAAGTGGATTTGTGTTTTCAATTATGACCAGTTGACAAATACACAACATACAGTGAAGACAAACTCTTCAGTTATGTATGTATGTATTTTTTTTGAAGTGGTTAAAGAGCACTCCTTGCCAAATTATTTTAATGCAGGTGCAAAAAACGTAATATTTGCATATTTTATTGTTTACACCTGCTGTCTTCCACACATTTTTAAACTCTGTTTAGCACGTCTTATTAGGGATTTTTGTATATCAGGTCCTAACTGTTTCCTTTTTGACAGCGTTGCTTTTTAAACATGCTGGGGATGATGGATAGTTTTGAAAAAGGAATTGTCATGCCTGACCTTTTTGTTTGTTAATTCTTACCGTAAGACGCAGAGAGCAGGTTTGTGGAGTATTAAAGTACTGAGCAGCTTGTATTTTAAAAGTGTCTGTGATTACTTCTTAATGGGTTGCACTAGTTGTGTGTGCAGTCAAGCTGCTCTCAGTGTTTATAATGGAGGTGTATACCACTTCATCTCCATCTTATCTTTCCTCAGTGCTGGGAGGCAGGGAACATCTGAGTGGGTACACTAACTTGGAGGTGAAAGTATTTTAGTCATTCCAGTCTACCGTGACCTTCTGTCATAGACCTGCCTACACACACACACACACACACACACACACACACAGTTGAAAATGTTGCTCTTTACCCAAACAGCTCCACAAATAATCACATCCAGAAACATCAAAGGAACCATATTTTATGCTTTTCCTCTAGTGTGATAACAGTTGGCTTGTAGGCTGCCTAATTCATAGATAGTGAACAAACAACTCGCTGCTAATGCTGGGTTAGTTGTGAGCAGCTGCAGGCTGGTCAGCTTTTATCTCTGATTGACAGTGGCAGCAGCAGAGGCTGCCTCACGCACTTTCATAGGAAGTTTCACATGATAGTCCTACTGTCTTGCACGTTCAACTCTGACCACAGAGTTTATTTGAATTGCAGCAAAAAAGAAAATTGAACTGGCCTGCGACGGGAATAGAAAATAAAACACAACTACCACTTTCATGCCTCATTACTTTAAGCCTATTTCTAGCTCATAGTAACGTACTGTAGGTCCTGATGGTGGCTGTTTTGGAAGTAGCGTGAGGTCTGCTATTTTCCATTTGTATTGTGATTATCCCAAACAAGTTGTTTCTACTTTGAGCAAACGACTATGCTCCCCAACATGATATTTTGGTCTGTGTGTGTCTTTTCCTCAGCAGGAGGTACTGTCTGCTTCTTTCACCCGTCAGACTGTCAGGAGAGCACATGGCCTACGGTCAGCAGCCCACTCCACGCTCTTCACCCAGCCTTCCACTGCCCTGTCTCCACAGGTTAGTGTGTCTGAATCCATGGATGTGTGTATTATTAAGGGAAAATCCACTTTGGACACTTGGGAATAAAACCATATTTATGAGATCAGTTGTGTGTGGATGTGTTTGACTCATTGATGTGGACAGCACATGAATCCAGAGCTTAATATACTGACAGCGGCTGCTGTAGTGTCAGCACTTTCTGACGCTTTCATCGCCCTATTGCAGTTTTAAAAGTCATTTGGAAAGGTCAGACAGAATATTGTTGTGTCATTATGAGGCCAAGGCTGTTTCAGATATCTGATCAATATTGGCCAATTGGATATTGGCAGAGTGTAACCTGCATCAATCTGCATTATTCCGCTGCCAACTGCGCTAGGAATTTCAGTAGCAATTGTTCGTTTTATTCCCTTGTGATCTTTCAAGGTCTGAAAGAATATGCGCTAAACCCCACACTCAAGGCAAAATATTTTTTGTTGGCAGCCTCAGTCTTGATGTATTTTTGGATTGATATTGACTACTAAAACTCCTGTCATCCAAATCCCAATAATCCTTCACCACCTGTTTTGACTAGGAGTAAACCGTTGTTGTTTCAATCAATTTCAGTTTTCCAGTGATTAGCATGCAATGCCTGTTTAGGAGAGAATCCTTTGAAGGTTGCTGAGGTCACTGGGCGGCAGTCTTTTGATGAAGCCATTACCAAAATAAAATCTATTCAAATGGATTCAGAAATCCCTTTGTTCAAAGCAACCTCTCCACCGGGGTGTCGTTACCTTGATTCAGTGTTGTTGAGATGAAGCAGTGTGTTACCGTATGAAGCCAGTTCCGCATCAAACCCTAATACGGCCTGCAAATCAACGCTTTGACATGTATTTGGACTGTAAACATCAGCAAGTTTTTGCAAATGCAGTGTGCCATGTTGCAGCCAAGGACAAGCTGTTTTGCTGATATGTGGCTTTGATGTGAAAGCAAACTTGTCAAAAGCGTTCCACTCTTTTACAGCACTGCTGTGTGTGTGAAACAGGAACTTAATACTCGACACTCATACGTTATCATAATATACTTAACTGTACTTAACTTTGCACTGTATGATACCTTCAGATTGAAATTTGTTATCTAGCAAAATAATGGAGAAGTCTGTTATTGTGTACGTGTCTCCTGTTGGGCCCAGTAGCGTGACTTCAATGCCAAATTCATTTCTTCCTCAGTTCTAAATTTGATTGACTATTCCCATCTGGTTTTGAATCACACTGTCTTTTTCTGCAGTCATGAGTTGCAACAAACAGCTGAAAGTACTGTACAGATAGCTATTGTTAAATTAATTTAGATTTTATGCTGAACTCAGCTGTTTCATAGTTCATTTCTAACCTTGGAAACAGCAGTTGATACGGTCCATTTAGTAGCCTCTTCTGGAGCTTTTGATCACGTCACATTGTTTTCATCAGCAGATGGAGTTTTGCTAATTGTTTTCAAGTTTCAGAGACTTATTGGTCACATACTCATATTCTCATATGTGCAGTAAACTGCAGAGGTGGCATATTATAGAGACCAATCTGCAACAATTAGTAATTAGTGAAAAAAAAAAGGATAACATTTCAAAGTTCTAAATATATGTATTATAAGTATTTAAATGTTAAAGTTCATATTTTTAGTGTATCTAAAATGTACATGTTGTAGACAGACTACATAAAATATTTTTGTCTTTGAAGGACCTGTGTCCATGTTGTTTTAAAGGTTGTTTGTAATGTACCTTGAGTGATCTTTGAAACTCAAATTTTAAACATGAGCTCAGAAAAAATGACATTTTGAGCATCTACAAATCTGCAACTGTGAAAACTGCACTTCAACACCTGCTGAAGACGATCGTGATATGATTGAGTGTCTCATAGCAGCTACTTAATTAACCTCGGGGTGAGAATTATTAAGACTTAAAGTGAGTGAGTGCATGCATGTCAGAGTCTGCATGTGTTTGTATGTGAGTGCAAATGTGATATCATGTAATCCTGCATGATATCACTTGAAGACTAATACAACACTGTCGCGGTGTTCTCAGCGCAAGTTGTCATTCAGTGTATAAGATCCAGCAGGAGGACTTCTCAGTGCTGCCACGTTGTCCTTCAATAAACTCGTTGCACTTGGTATTTCTGTGAGTAACGTCCAGCTAGGATCCAATAAAGCAGACGCATTATGTTAAAAAGATCAGCTCAAGGTTAAGTGTTAATATATTTTTCACCAGGAAATGCGCTTGCCCCACCAACAGGCATGGACGGGATGAAAATTTTATGATGAGAACAGGATATTTGTTCCTTGAGTGCTTGCAATCCTTCTGCTGTGGATAGCAGTGCATTAACTCATCTCCTCTTCTTTCTATGTGTGTGTGCGCACGCGTATGTGTGTATGTGTGTTTGTGCGGTTATGTGCATGGGAGCGGGTGTATGCTCAGTGTGCTTTGTTTGTGTTGTTGCATGTGTATTTATGTGTCATTGGCCCATATGAATTGGAGAAGGCAGGCACAGGTTTGTACAAGGTGGGGGTGGTTGTACAGTGAAAAATGAGCAGAGGCTTCCCTTGGACTGTGTTTACGTTTTACTGCGGCAGGCCGCTCGACAAGGCATTGGGGGAAGGTCAGTGAAAGAGAACAGAGGAAATGTATACATGCTGGGAAGTAAAAACATCATCCGAGGGTTGTCCTAGCAAGGCCTTGTTCCCAACGGGGCTGAAACAACAGAGCCGAGAGGGAGCTAGTCGATAGTCCCGAGTGTCCCTCTCCCTGCCTTGTAGCCTCCGGAGGGAGAGATACATGGAGGAGGACAGGCAGGGGAGGGAGGAGACACGGGAGGCTCAGCAGGGAGTGTTCGCCTTGCCAGGGCTTGTTGTCTTTGCTAGGTAGGGCTGAGGATGATATTGTCATAACTGCAGTAGAAGGAGGGTACGTCCGCAAAACGGTGACACTTTACAGAAACTCTAGCAGAATGAAAATCAGGTTGCATAAACTTGTTAGCCTTGCAAACATTGTCTCTAACCATGCCTGCTGTGCCGTCTGGCATTTGTGTACTGCATTATTTTCAGTCAACACTTCACTTTTTCTTCTTCTTTCATTTCATTTACATCCCTCTCCCTCGCTCCTGCATTGCTGCAGTACAGGCACTTGTCTCCTACTTGGTTAAGCCAGCCCTCCTCCCCTCCCCTCCCCTCCCCTCCCTCATCCCTCTGTCGTTCCTTGGCATCCATCAGTTTAGCTGCAGCTTCCCACGAGGCCTGATGGGTCACAGCTACAAAGACACACACACACACACACACACACACACAAACACACCAGTTCTCAGCAGCACTTTTCATGCATGGACCTCTCGACCCATCTGCGACTTAGCTCCTACAGATGGGAGCAGTGGCAATTTGGAGAAGTTGTCAAATGTCACACCGACACATGAAGAGACACACGAAGAGTTTCCGCACTGGAAAGTAGCCAATTCATGCGGTTCATGCTACTCACTGTCTAATATTACGCAAGAATAAATCGCAGGGTACATGGATGGTGGATGGATCGAAGATGAGATTGACAGAACAGGAAAATGTTCAATCAAAAAAAAATTGATGGAAGGGAGGGCAGGAGAGGCAGTGTTGCGACTGCCCTCTGCAGAGCTCTTGAGTCAGTCACACTCGACGGGCACTTTGAACCTGTTCCTCTCTTGTAATTTCCCTCCTGAAGGCAGGGAAGACATTGATCAGTAAAAGAATAACATTGTTCAGTCAGTTTATTGTGTTTGTTGCTCATTCCTCTCTCTTTGTATAGGGTGGTTTTGTCAGTAATCTACTCTGACTTGGGCAATCACACAGTGTTCAATCTTTGGCAGGTGGATATAGTTCAAGAGCAGAATAAGCAGAAAGCTCAATGTGAACGTGGTGAGGAGTTGGGGAATGGCCAATTACTGAAAACAGTGGCTACTGTTTCTTCCAGGAGGCAGGTGTGTTATGAAGTGAGTCACGGAACAGTTCATTTAAATGATATTGCCAAAGCTAACAAACAATCAGTTTAGTTCTGAAGCAAGTTCCCTTTAGCTGTTTTTAGAGTGCATCTCTCTTTCTGCGTGTGAGTGCGTTTCCATCACGTCCGCTCCTTTTATGGCATCAAGTCAGCAAGAGTTTACCGTCCATTTACTGCAATTGACCATAAACTGTGTGGAGTGGCTAGTCCAAACTTGTAGCTCGTCACCCAGCCAGCCGGGGTCAGAGAGGGATTAAGTTTGAATGCTGTCACTAAGTATTTGCTGTCAACACTCATTTTAAAACCTGACTTATTTTTAGTTGTATAATGTCACTGAGGCGTTTCGGAGAAAAGTCATGTAGAAAAGTCATGAAGGCTTTGCTCAAGTTGTTGTGGTTCATATATCTACTCTACAACAAATCAACAAGCATTCTTCCTTTATAGGGCCATACCAGAGGTTATTAGTGTGTGAGAAAAGTAAGAAACGTGAGTGTAAGATACTGTGTGAGGTGAATTGCTGCAATTTGAGTGAAAAAACGTACTTATTGTCTGAGTCAGAACTCAGTCACGTCGTAACACACAGATGTGTTACACATATTTTTAGATTCATCCTGAGGATGTCCATAAATCTGCTTAGAAAGTGTGAAAAAAACTATAATTAAATATAAAATAATAATAATAAATATAAATAATTCTGTTTTTATGTTTTGTTCTGTATCAAAGTAAACCAGTGATCGTTGTCTGTTAATCCATTGGGTGGATTGTAAAGAGGAACTTCTGATAGGCAATCCAGCATACTTTTAATGGTGCCAGTTTTCCAAAATGTAAAAACAAATATAGGCTAAATCACGGGGCTCAAGTTGTAGCCTACTGCTAACTCAGTGACTCGAGATTGACACATAATAGGTGTGACAAAACCCATTTATAATAACTTTTTTCATGTTGCACCATTAAATAAAATCCCTGGTTTAGTGGGTGCCCTTTTTCTGGTCTTAGCTTCGCCTTTCGAAGGAGACCGGTGACTTAAATGGCTGTTATTATAACCGTGCCCTATCATCCCCAAACACACCCTCATAAATCACTACATCTGCATTGCAAAACACTCCCTTACCACTCCTAATCCCAGATATATTTTCATCAGCAACTGGTTTTTGTTTTGTATAACTTACAGTTATGAGTAACAGTAGAGAGATTAGCCACTCCCTCTAAAACATACACGTACAACCCTTTCCATTTGACCTTCTCTTCACTGGCAGTGTTGTGTCCAGTGAATATACAGTAGAGAACCTATGTAACCTATGTAAAGGTGTGTACAGCATACCTCAAAGGCTCAAGCAGGGACTAATAATCTGAGTTATTAAACTAGCAAAAGATCGATGGGCAAGAGGAAACCTTTTTTTATGTTCTTGCTTTCGTGGCTGGCAGTGAAAGGGAGAAGGCAAAAAGTAACAAATGAGGAAGAACGCAGTTGTCACACGTTTGTGACCGGGTTCTATATGTATTTATTTGCATCTCTTCAGTTTACAAAATTGCACCACTGCTGTTATAAGACACATTTTCTAAAGTTCACCTACTGCAATAAAATCCTCCACTACACCTGAACATCTACAACGCACAAGCAGACCGGTTCAGGTTTAATTAACTCAGTAGTTCATTAGGATGTTGCTAAGTCCATTTTGATATAATTGTATGTTTTGAGTGACAGTACAAAGAATTCAAGTGTAATTTCTCAGTGGATATGAGAAAAACAAAAAGCTCAAATCAGAGTAATATTTCCAAACTGCTCCATGTCAGGGTGGTGATGCTAAATGCAATGGAGAAATTCTTGTGTCATTGCGATAGTTGCCTTCAAATCAAAGGGATTGTTCCATCATGAGACACATATACTGGTCGGCTTAGCAAAGCTTAAAACAATGTAAGACTGAGATAGCATCACAGTCTCTAATTACATTATTTATCTCTGTGTGTGTGTGTGTGCGTGTGTTCGTGTCTTGCACAAATAAAATTACAGCAAGCGGAGATCTTGGTTTATATTTACAGTCTTAGTTCTGTTTACATTTTCAGGGTGAAGGCAAATAAAGGCAGCCTGGATATTGCTCAATATTGGAAAACAAACTAGTGAAGTTGGGATATAAAGAATCAGTGTGTGGAGAGGAGGTTTTATAACGCCTACAGTTTAACTTCATGTAAAGACAATTTCTACCAAAACTTGCGTATTGACTTTCAATCACTACAGTTGTCTATGAAAAAAAGACTTTTAAGAGTCTAGTCAGAACAAATGTTTAAAAAACCGTTTTCTGCAGATACATCAGATTATTTTTTCTCTCTGATATTAAACGTTGGTTTCCTATCACAAAAATCCTTTCTGTCTGCCTGTTTGTTTGAACTGAACTTCTCAGGGAATTTCTGGGATTGATCACAAAATCAACATGAGTTATTTCAAGAGGAAAGGCAGATTTCCTTTCAGGACATTTTCTGCCTGAGCCTCAGTCGTCTCTTTGAGCAAACCCATTGATGTTTTCTCACCCCACACTTCCACTGATTGTAACTTGCCCATAACTCATCAGAGTCATCATCACTGCGTAAAAGTTCATTCTAGTCTTAAAAGAACAAGCAAGGATTTCTGCTACCTGGTGGATTGACTTCCCTCGGGCACTCTTGCACTTGGATATCATCAATCTGATGATGTTCAGTTAAAATCAATTCAGTAAAAATATGTAATTTAAAATTTTTTAGGACGGTCGACGACAATGCAGCGATTTTCTTTCCAGCATCACACAACCAGATATAAATAGCCACACTATATGGAATTTCATTATGTATAAAGATGAAGAGACGTTTGATGACTCAAGCTGTTTGGGAACATTGTTATGATGGAGTCATATATCGCAGTAATACAACCAGCATGTGGTTGAATCTGGGTCGACACCATGTGGAGCTGATGCGGCCTGGTGCAAAAACTGATGCTGGAAACATGCCTGTAAATACTGTGCAGAAGTTCAGCCTTGCAGATAAACTCATGAAATCGTATTAATTACGACTTTAACAGTATCAACACAGCCGTATGCAGGCACACATGTTAATTTGTGTGAAGGATGAAATATTTCATGGAGGCCTAAGAATGCCAAAAGCTTAATTTTGGTTATAAACAAAGACTAAGCTGCTAAAATGAATTTCCTGTAACTGTTTTGGTAAATTTTCTTGTCAAAGTGGTATTCACTGAAACACAAGAATGATATAAAAGGCTATATGAACATGTAGGAATATAACTTCTTGTCTAGTGCACAAAATGACTAATGAATATACAAATAGCACTCAAGTAATTTTATAGTTATATATGTTCCATAACATTATCAGCATTTCCAGCTGGGCTTAGTGACTCACCTACTTACTTACTATATCTACTGTCACCCCTCTCTCCTTCCCTCCAGCTCCATTTTCTCTCTCACTTTTTGTCAGTTGACCAAGTTGGTAATTTAACGTGATTATATAATACATTTAGAGTCACAACAAATCACAGTCTACTATTAGATGTTTATTTGCATCTTAACTTCTTTTTTTGTCTTTAGAATGTTTAGGTTTTCATTTCATTTTATTTTTCCAGTGCCTTGTTTTTCTGTCTACTTTACATTGTAATAAACAGGTTTGTTATGTTTTTTTCTTTTGCACACATTCTCAGGGATTGAATGCCTTGTTTTATTGTTAAAGGCCAAGCCTCATTCCACATGATCTTAACACAAGAGTTTCTTGGCAACGTGGAAACTGGGAGCAGGTAATTCTTGTAATGTGAATGTGCCACACAAACCCTGATGTAAGCAGCTATGTAGCAGAAATCTGAATAAGAATGACTTCCCTTTGGCATCTTTTTGACATAAAGAAAATGGTCAGAATATGGTTTTTATGGGGGTTCCACCGTACCTGCATTACTGCTTTAATGGCATTATGACTAGATTATTTATGTGTGTAACTGCAGACACCGTTGAATGTTTGCAAAATGATGTGTGTACAGAAAAGCCTTGGCCTTTGAATTTGAGAAGCTGACGAGAAAAGGTGACATTTACAGCTGATATTTTAGGGTGGCTAAAAATATTGTCTGTACTCTCACTGTAGTGACGATATAGTGTGACATGTCATGTACAGTTGAACATACAAAGTACAACCAACCATGAAATACCCCAAAAAATGAAATCCATATCAATGAATAGTTGTTAGAAAAGATGTGTTTTAAGTGTTAAAGTATATTGTGGTTGGCAATAAATGACTTGCTTCATTCCAGTTAACACCGGTTATCATGCTGGGGTCATGCTGTGTCTGGCAGCTTGCTCGAGGTGACGCCTTAAGGCACTGCTCTCAGAGAGTGATCACATTGAAGCGTCTAAATCTCTAATTTGTAGTAATAGTAGCTTTTGGGGATTAAGTTAACACACATTATGTGAACATATGTTACAAAAAAATAAGATGTTTTGCTTCAAGGTACCTGAACCACTTGAATTTTCTTGGAACCCAGAATGGGAAGCAAGCAGAGCTGCAGCAGTTAGCCCGCCGTGAGAGGCAAGACGATGGGTATACTTGGGTGCCCTTGCCTGAGCTCATTCGCCCCCATCCAAGCTAGACTGAATCCTGCAGTGAAGGACAGAGGAAAATAGGCAGGAACAATAGCAGTGGGGGGTCGAGTGGTGAAGGAGGTCCTTGACAAAGATGGAGAATTAGATCACATTCAAACTGGAAGGAATCGAGGAGAAAAGGCGGCACAGTGAGCCGCTTTGTGATGATGAGGATTAAAATATGGTGAATGGGAGCACGAGGACAGAGAGATATGGAGCCAGAATCTTTCTCGGAGCATTAGGGAGGCTGACTAGCTCATTTTAATTTTAGGTCAAATAGGGCAAATAAGCAGATGAAAGGCCAGAGATGGGAGGATTGGGACAAGCTTTAACAAAGTCTTTATCAGCCATGCAGTCTGATCCAGCATAAAAAAATCTGATCGCTTTATATTCTGCTCGGTATTGTCATTCTCCAGCCCCTTGTGTGGTCTGTGAGTCAGGAGTTTGTCATGACACATCACAAGCAGGCAAGACGGTACAAGATGCAGCTCGGGACCCTGTGTGATCTGAATGCCGGGGCTGTCTGCCTATTTGACTGCTGGGACTTCCATTCCCCCGGCCCTGCAGGTGGGCAGAATGATAGACAGTTCCCAGGCAATGGCCCACTTTCTGCAAACTGTCCACAGTCTGTGCGAGAGCGAGCTGCTCCCCACACGGCACAACGGCACAGGACCTTTGAATATTTGATGGTGGTTGTGAATGGCCTGGAGTGAAGCTTTTGTTGTTATTAACAATCTGACAAATGAAAAGAAAATTCTAGACTTATGTTCTTTCTAGAAATACATTGTTCCTGAAAATCATTCTCTGAACAATCTTACACTAATAGTCTAATTAAGCTATGGTCGCTTCCTCTGTCTTGGACTCTCCAGGTCTTGGTTTGCTAGTGGTCCTTAACCACAAGTCATTAATTTGCGGCTGTTTACCAAAGTTTAGCTTAAATTGTTTAAGTTAGCCATGCACCCTTTTGATATTTTTTTACATCAACCTAAATGTCTTACAATTTTACATCCGGCCGTCATCACTGACACTGATGAATCCGTGAATGGTCCAAACATGTTGTCTCCTGTAAATAAAGTATTGAGTATGACCCTCCTCCGTCATCATTAGTTAGTACAAAAGTGCAGCGTAAACTGTATATTACTCTTTTAAATCACAGTAGATGATTTCCTCATATCATATGTGCACATTGTATATGCCCCTTTTACCTTTGCATAATAATAATAAAACTGTATTTATCTAGCACACATTATGCAAAGTTCTTCATTACAATGTGCTTATATTGATGTAGCACAAGTAAAGATTTTCAGATGTATAGACAGTGCACCTGTCCCCTTTTTTCATTTGTCTCAAACTATTTATGCTGCAGGGATACATTCCTTCTAAATTTGGTATGTAGATCAGTCAGTATTTGAAGTTGAGGTCTTAAGTCAAGACAAGTTACTCTACACTGTCAGCCAGGCACATGAGTACTTGTTACTGCTACTGTGTGACACAGATCTGTAAATACTGATTTAATGCTGCTGTGGAAGAACATTTATCCTGCTGCACACTTGATTCTAGATGTGACATATTCCTACACTTTCCACTCCATTTTCAAACTAGCAGCCACTTGTTCAGTTGTGTTTATTATATTCTCTGAGTGGAAACAATTTTGTCTAAACTTGAAAGTCATCATCAAAATGAAGGCCATAAATGAAAGCTCTTGCTACAGTAAATGTCCACATGAAGAGAGCTGTGTGTTACTATGCTTCAGCCTCCCCTCAGCTCATGGAGTGGCATCCATGAGCCCAGTCCGAGCTCTGTCATGTCGGCATGCCATATGTCCATGTAAAGCAGCAGAGTAAAACTAGCTGACGCAGCCAAGAGAGCAGAGAGTTGCAACTCAACTCATTCAGTTTTCCAGACTTTCTATTCCTCTCCATGGACCATCAACTGATGAGGCTGGACAGCTAATGCTGCACATTGATAGTTGAACACTGATTAAGCATTGCTATTCTATGCAATAGTAGCTGTGCTTTCATAGACTTGGTGCCTTTACAGTCCCAAGTTGTGTCCAAGGGACGTAGGAAAGACACTCAGAGAAGGAGAGCGCTGTCAAAGTTCCTCGGAAGGAGCATTCTCAGGCTTGCGTCTCCATAAATAACAGCTGTTGCCCTGAATGTCAGCTGTCATGTTAACTACTACTATTAACTACTATCTCAGATCCTCTGGTGGAATTATTATATGAACGGAGATTTCTACAAATAATTTACTTGCTTAGATTGTGAACACAGAACAACGATGATGATTTATCAATTTGCGATGTACTTTTTACCCTTCTCTTCCTTCCATCCTGTAATCTGACCGTGTGAATGGTTTTAGTGCCTGCAGCTTAAAGCTGGGGTAGCCAAAATCTGTGCAAGCTATGCAAAACCTTCCGCCCCTCTCTCTGCTGCCTCCACTAAGCCCCTCCCACCAAACCCACACGACAGGAGACGACATCAGTTCCCCTGCGAAACCGTATCCCTCGTGGAGCTCACTCTCCAGCGCTTGAGCCTCACCGAGACCCCGGTCTCTCTCGCTGCAACTTGTTTTCTCAAAGACACCCCTCCAGCGCTTCACAGTTGCAGAGCGCCCCAGGCTTCAGAGGCAGCTGCAACGCCATACTAGTACACCACACACACACACCACTGTCTGGTTTTGTCTGTCTAGCCACTGCCACTGTCTAGAAAGACTTTTTTTTTTTCAGAAGATTTTCTAAAGCCTGAAAACAGAACCAAGAATAGGGGCTGAAGTAGAGGTTTGCTCTCAGACCACTTGAGTTACAATATGCTGCATGGTTAATATTGCATTTTTGCACAATGGCGGCAAATAAATACTGTCTACCTCACCTTTAAAGCACAACTATCTGGTATAATCTAATACTGTTTTGCAGGAAATATACTTCAGATTTCATTTCACCTCATGGCTCACTACAAAGTGCCCAAAAATTAATAAAAACCCATCACCCCCAAGTAATAGCCACGTGGCTACCTTGAAATTTAAATTTGACATTTTCACTGCTGAGTTTGAGCGGATGTTTTGTCTCAGCTGACATTTAATTAGTCAGCTTCTCAACTGAACAAGCCCAGTGAAAAGTTCTTCTACCTTTTCATATATGATCTAAGATTTTAGATTAACTAGAAGGTGAACACTGTAGATTGCCATTCATGTAACTCATGAGAGAAGTATGGAAAGGGTGAGTATAGCAAACTTAAATGTACCGGTGATTATTTACATCATGGATTCATCTGTTGATTTTTTTTCAGATTAACTATTTTGTCTGTGACCGAGGTTTTCAAACTGTGAGGTGCCTTTCCAGGGAGGCATAGGAGAGTTGAGTGGAGGGAGAGAATGCTGAAAGATTCTGGAAGGGAGTTATTGTAGATTGGCCCACGTATCACTGCTGCAGCAGTGGCTATGACACAGCTCATGGAGGACATTAAGGTACTTGACAATATGCCGTAAGGTGCGTCAAAAATCGTACTTCTTCTTGGAGTCATATCTCAGTCAATTTTCAACACGTAGATATAATACGCATATTTTTAGATTCAGTGGGAGCTCACAGTGTCAGACTTTGAAAAGCCTTGGCCTATAATGTCCGAAGATAGTAAAAAATCCCAATTTCCCAGGATCCAAAATGAAATCTTTAAATAGCCTGTCGCAGCCGAAAACCCATGATAAATGACTTAAAACAGTTAAACAATAGTCAAATTTCTTGCCAATACATTTTGTGTTTATTCACAAATCAATGTATCCACTAAGTATTTCAGCGTGTGTGTGCAGAATGTTGAGAAATGCTTAATAACCTGGAATATACAGCATTATTAACCCGAACTGTGACCTCAACAGCACAACGTTGATATTTTCCAAACAGAGTAAATCTCTTAATTAAATTAGATGACTTACAAGGTACAGAGTTTGTGTATCTGGCTCTTTGCTGAAACATAACTTGGGGGTCAGATTATGAAAGCAAGGCAAGAGATGAAGCAGCCGAGGGAAAAGTGGAGCATCTTGCACCCTTCAGCATCACAGATGAGAAATAAATTGGTGATGACCTAGTACTAATGCATGTGCTCTGAACATGATATTTTATTCAGTGTGGGTTTTAATAAAAGTGATCTGTGAAAGTGAATCCTGGAGGGAATGTTTTTGCCACAGGAATCCTGTGTTGTGTTTTGTGCCTCTTTAATGGACCAGCTATATCTTGCACCAAGAAATAATGGCGATTTGACAGACTATCCCGAGGCCAAACCTTTGTATAAACCTCAGTAGAGTGTCGTTGATCCTCCGTTTGCCTAAAGCAGCTTCAGCAGAAACAAGTGGTGTAGCGGTCACAGAGGACCACTGCGCCGTCTTGGAGAGAACAAATGGGAGGTACTTTATTTCTCAATTGAATGTCTTCCAACGTAATTAATTAATTCCAAAACAATGTGAGATGCAAAATGTAGCTCTGCTCTCAGAGGTGTGCTTGCAAAGAGGATAACTATAAGGGTGGGAAGTATAGATGGATAGCAATGCTTGTCAATTCACTAGTGGTGGTGGGAAGAGAAAGAAAGGGAGGATAATAAGAAGCAAACAGTGCTTATTCAGCAGCATTGATTATTGTGTGATACATGTGATGTGAAGGAGCTGCAGGCCTCCACCTTTTCACTCTCTCGAGGCTTAATCAGGGTTGTTAGGATCACCAGTCAGATCAGGGCCAGTGTAGAGTTGGTGAATTTGCATAGAGTGCTGGATTTTCATGCATTCAATTCAATTCAATTCAGTTTCATTTATATCGCAAAGTTATCTCAGGGCACGTCTTCGTATAGAGCAGGTCAAGACCAACACTTATATTTACAAAGACCCAACAGTCCCGCTATGAGCGAGCACTAGGCGTATGTATGTGCAATTTCTGCAACACTCTGATCTCAAAAGTGACCCGAGGAAGGCAGAGGCCGCCGCTCAGACGGATTGAACCCTTCGAGGAGCAGAGCCGTGAAGCACAATGGCCGAGCGCTGGCTGTCTTCTAAGCTCAGTTGTGAAAGCCTGCACTGCTGTTTAATAATGCATCAGGTTCCAGTGTTGTTGGTTCCGGGGAGGGGTGGGGAGCTGGGGAGGTGGGGGGAGGGGTGTCAGGGTTGGTGTGGGTGTAAGGGTCCAACTTGCCCTTCTGAAGTAGCCCTCGTGTCATAGAAGCAGGTTCACAGCTGATACCTTATCTCATGGATTAAACAAGCCATGAGCTGGCATTAATTAATCGAAGCATGTCCGGGGTCTGAAAGGTGATTCACTGAAATGAAATGAAAGACTAAGCTGGAATTATTTATACCTTGCTGTAACTGGTGTGGGGTTTTGATGTTGGAAATAGCCTAATCAGGGCAAGGGTGTTCTCACTGTCAACTTCAGCATTGCAGTGGAGTGGTCAGATTAGGAAAGGCTTTTGTGGGGGCGTGCTGTGCTTTGTCGTGGGTTCCCTCTCAACGTGTGAACGGAGATTACTTAATACTGTGGCGTTCAAGAATGCGACTGCAGATTTCATATCTGTTAATGGCTTTTACCAGTCGAGGAACACAGCCGAGAGAAAAAGGCAGCATTTTCTTTCCTTACATAAGCTCATCGGTGCTGAGGTGAAAAAAAATGTCAGTGATTACTGTCACACTGTGCTCAAATCCACTTTCTTCTGTAGCAATTGCTGAGTGCCCTCCTTATCAAGGTGTACTGTGTGTGGGCTTTTCTCTGTATTTCTGAGGGGATGGAGAACATGGGCGTGTGTGTGTGTGTGTGTAGGAGATGGTGAGTGCCTTGGAACGGGTGCAGCTGTGCTTTTCAACTTGTTAACCCCACAGTGGGGAAGTGCAGGCTGCAAGGAGCTGAGTGGGCAGGACCTCGTCCCCGGAGCAGAATAGAGAGAGGAGGTAAAATGCAGCACAGCCGTGAGATAGAAAACTGCTTTACTGCCACAATATGACCTTTACATGTCAGCTGCATAACTTATAAGATATGAGCCAGCAATTATTTTGTCTTTTTTTCCACTCAGTGTGAGGAAATTCAGGCCAGACATTAAAGAAAAACCATATATAAAGATTGATTGGTTATGGGAAATAATCATTAGCATCTTGGCAGCAATGGATTAGGAGTGTCCCAGCTAAGACTGAGTGTGTTCAATTCTGATTCGCCAACTCCAAACCCATGCTCAATCGTCAAGACAGGAATCCAAAGGGATTTTTGAGAAAATGTCTGATTTTGCAATAATTAAGTTGCTTCCTTTGTTAGGTAGTAAAAATGTGCTAACGTCTAAAGGTATAAAATAAAAATCTAACAAACAGTGCTTTCATGTAATTTAGTTGATATATAATTATTTCTCGAAATAAAAAATGTTGCACTCACTGGAAATGAGAGCAAGAGAGAGTTTTTAAACCGTCACAGTCAGCAGTCTCCTAATGTGCTAGAAAAGAGCAATAAAGCTAGAAAACACAACGATACAAAAAACCCTCAGACATCTCATCTGAGTTAATGAATAAGAGCATCGTCCACACACATCCCTTCCAGCAGCTGATGATATAGTTGATATGGTGTATTTCCAATTGAATAGCTCATAAATTTCATTCGCATGGACATCGTCCTTAAAGATGAGTCAGCAGGGTGTCACAGCTGATTATTGGTGATGTACTGTGAACTCTGTTCGTCTAGGTTCAGTTGAATTACGGATTGAGTTTCTTGCTCTAAAGAGCAGGTGGGTTGTGTGTGCTGGAAGCGGTTAGCCTACATATTCGCCCTTCGACTGTGCTTCTAGCAGGGACATTGTTGATGCATTTGGTCTGTCCACTTTTGCATTCAGCCTCTTGGATGAAGGCAGGGTACTGTCACTACCTACCTTCATATTGATTTATCCCACAGTGTAGACCTTTCGCTCAACCCACCGTGACCATGTGCTCTTCTCCCAGCTTTGTCTGTCATAGTAGCGTGATGGAGCAGCGCACCTCTCTTTCATCGTAGCTTATATCAAATTGATCCCAGCTCCTTTGATTGTAAATATGTCCAGACATTATGACTTTTACCAGAAGAAGGAATTAGAAATTAAAAAAGCCTGTCTAATAAGCCAGCATTGTATTAAAACATGCATGTGTGCAGCGATGCTTTGAATGAGTGTATAGTACACGCTCTATTGACATGTGTGAGGTGTATATGAGCATGCATGAATGGTTTTGAGAATGACTTTATTTGACTACCCATGTTATCTGGGCCGTAGCAGCAGCCCAGGACAGCACATTACCACATAGATGGATGCGGTCATTGTGTAGATAAATGGCAGAGGTTTCCACTACCCCAGAAGGGCACCATGAAATGGGAATTATGTCAGCAACATTATTCCTCAGTGCTGGTGTCGCTTACACACACACAGACACACTCTCTGTGCCATGCTTGGCACCCAGAATTTTCCCAGTGGTGTGTCTGGAGATAAAAGAATGTATTCTGAGGAAGAGGAGATTTTTAAATTGCTGTGTCATTTTGTGTTCAGATACAGCCATGACAACAAAGCTGGAAGAGGCAGCAGTCCATATATACTGCTGTGATTCCCAGGCATGGGTATTAATACCCCAGGGGGTACTTCTGCTCTTGCCATGGGGTATATGGAAAGATTGTAGAGTGAGTGGAAGCTAGATAGCACAGCAACAGAAAGGTCTAAACAGTTAGCTTAAAGGAATGGATAAACAGTTCAACAGTTGAATGAACTAGTGAGCGATAAACGTCCAGCTTCAGCCACTCCAAGTGGTAGTAGTACAATGTAAACATTACCAAACGGACTAAAGTTCACAGGTTATATGTATGAAGACATGACTGGAGGCTATCCATGTAGTCTGTTGTAGATATCCACAGTTCAAGATCAGTTAAAATGAACACATTTGAAACATGACAGCTGGTGTCACTGCATGGTTACTTGAGTTCTGGCGGTACATCTGACAAAAAAGACTGGGAACCACTGGTGTACTGTACATGCAGAGTGGCTGTTTGTGTAGTCAAATGGAAAATTAACATAATAAGACGTCATAGATGTTGTCACTTGCACAGAGCTCCTAAAATAACCCATCTTGTTTAGTTGTTGTTTTTTTTTGGGGGGGGGGGGGCTCCACAACACTGGCAGTAGTCTCAGTCCACCCTCAGAGCTGCTCTGCTAACAGTTTATGAATCTGTGTGCTGGAGGAGGAGGACAGTAATAAATCTTGCAAATCTCTTTCTTTCTTGACTGAAATCAGAACAGAAATCACTGGATTTCAACACAACAAATGGATACAGCTGCACGTAAAGGGAGCTATTTATACTGCAGCAGTTCTCCTCTCAAAGGTTATGTGTCGTTTATAAAGTATGAATGTGAGCTGTATTTTTTTTTTCTTTACTGCAGATCAATACCATACCTCTTGAACGTGTTACTACGTTATGTGAGAGCAGGGAAGGACTCTGTATGTAGCTCACAGCCTGTGCTGCTACTAAGGAGCCTTATATTTTCCTTAGTGTATCACATTTATTTTCATCTTCCACAGTACGTACAGTATGATCTACTAGCTCCCTGGTTGCTGTGCATTTACTACTCTGAAAGCAAGATTTTAAATTGAGGAGCGTTTTTTGTTTTTTGTTTTAATTTAAGCAAAATGCACACGTGGTATGAATGATGGAATGCAGCAGAAGTTACAGCGCAGTGCAGATGAGATTTGAGAGAAGATCAAAAGCAGCACATCAGGATTCGGTGTGAGTAAGACGGGGGTGAAGGAAGGAAGGAGGGAGGGAGATACAGAGGGAAGGAAGGAGGGTAAAGTTGAGGGGCAACCCCCCTTTTCTAGACGAGGGATTCCTTTACTGCAGTGATCAGCAGTCCTCTCCTCTCCTCCCCCCCCCTCCTCCCAACAAGTCTACTGTTCCTCTCCTCCCCCCCTCTGCTTTTCCCCACACTCATGGCTTTCTCTTTTTATCTCCCTCCCTCTCTTTCTCTCTCCCTGCCTTCCTCTTTTTCCCTTCATCCCTTCCTCCTTACTCTCTTTCTAACCACGATCCCCGCTACACACACACACACACACACACACACACACACACACACACACACACACACACACACACACACACACACACACACACAA
>JAVQJL010040632.1:0-17900 GCA_036024295.1 Nannoperca obscura
CCACCATGAGCAAGCACTAGGCGACAACGGCAAGGAAAAACTCCCTTTTAACAGGTAGAAACCTCGAGCAGAACCAGGCTCTAGGTGGGCGGTCATCTGCCTCGACCGGTTGGGTTGAAATTACTTGACTGCATAGTTTTCATTGTTAGTGGCAGAGTCCAACTTTCAATAGTGTACCCACATACAAGGGACACACATAATGCATACAGTTAAGTATTACTGTTTATGATGTCATCTAATTGACATTAGTTTTTGAGGTGAATTCACAAAAGGATTGCACTAAATTGCATTAAACCTGCACAAATAATACAAAAAGAAAGCGTGTAATTCTCAGATCACCCACAAAGTGTGAAATGCACCCAGAACTCTGGTGGCAAGCAAACAGCGTCTCTGTGTTCCGGTTCTGTTGCATATAATTCCATTATGTAGAATATACAGACATTTGCCTCAAAATTGGCCCCTTTCTATGCAAATGAGCCTCATTGCAAAAAAAGTTAAATTTACAAACACCAGAACTAACAGCCACACGCAGCTAAAGTGAAAATAATTATAAGGGCTGTCACGCCCTGAATATCACTTTTTGATCATAACTTGTGATCTGAAGATTGTTCTTGGTGCAAAGCCACCATTTATAGTCTCCTTCACCACATGGAAAATTACAATCAGATGCAAAACAACAGCAAATTGCACTCAGCTGCAAGGCATTTGTGCCGTGATATCATTAGCGTGATATGAACCATTAGACGGGGCAGATAGCAGTTGCAAGTGATGCCTTCATGGTGCTATCAGCTGTCGTTACTTGTTGCTCCTACAGCTACATCTGTGTATACTTGGGTTTGTGATGTCATTGCGGGTAAAAGCCTTCAGCTGCTGAACCCTGGGGGGCTTTTATTCTGAAGAAGCCACAGGAAGTACAGTGTATTTATCACTGAGGTTAATGACATAAACTACTGTTCATTAAAAACTGGTCTATGACAGTTTTGTGAAGGATTCAATATTGCAGGGAGGACTGAAGGATTACAATGTTAATGTTCAAGCATACAGGTCATTTTGAAAAGGTGTGTGCTGGTTGTACATAAGAGAATATTTGGCAAATAGTAAATATTAGTTTGATATAATTGTGGCTGTTTGCAGGTCACATAAGCTTTATCCATCCACCAACACTAAAGTGTGAGTGTGTGTGTTCACCTTGAGCTGCTTCAGCTGGGTCTGCAGTTGCTTCACCTCTGTCTGAAACTGCTCCATCTCCTCACTGCTGTAGCTGCATTCTGATTCATATGTCTACACACGCACACACGCACACACACACGCACAACCCGCACAACCCGCACGCGCGCACACACACACACACACGTAAAAGACAGTTATGTTTTGTTTCATCAGTGTAGGAGTGCTGGTATGTGAGAGGCAGTGAGGACTGCTTACGGGGGAGTGGAAGGCCGACGTGTCCATCAAACTAGCTGCTTCGTGATAGGAAAACATGAAGGGGCCCGCCCCTAAACCCAGCTCCTCCAGGTTCTCCTGGAAAGTGTTCCGGGTGGCCTCCACGAAGTCTAAGAGTCCACAGACGAGCACAGATAGAAAATGTTTGTTACTTATGACAGAAAGGCCACGGTTACCATGGCTACCAGAACAATAATGTCACATCTAAAAGGAAGGGATAAGTGTTTCATACAAACATACATTAATAACTGTTGATTTAAGTATAAATGTTAATTTATGCTGTTATTACCTTCTCTTTGAAGGCACCACAAAAATTCCAAGTGACAAACAAGAAACATTACAATTGTAAAATAGACTGCGATGGTAAACAGGTGTGTTTCTAAAATGCGGTGAGGCTTGTCTGAAAATGAGGCTGTTGTTATCTTCCATGCAAAATGGAGAAAACTAAGCAGATAATCTCAAAGTCAAGTGTGGAAGGATTTTGGATTTGACACCATCGATGTAAGTTTGCGTGCTGACTTTATTAACTGTAATGTTAGCTTGTCACTCAAGTGAGGCAGAATGGAACATCTCTTCTAAAACACAGTTTAGGATTAGGCTATGTGGGCTGCACTGAAATTAATTTGAACAAATAATGTAAAAAGTAAGAGCATGGTTGAACAAATCGCCTGTCTCTCTCTCTCTGCAGTGAAATACAGAGATTGCTTTGTCATTTGTAACATTTTTTCAGGAAATCCCGCAGGAAGAAAGTCAATTTCACTATTCATCATGTGACTGGGACAGGTCAGGGAAAAAAGCCAGGCTGGTCAGAAATCATAATGACAACAGGTCTGTTTTTATATGCAGTTCTTATATGAATAAATGCTATTTTCTTTTGTTCTGTTATCCTGTGTCACCTCTATTACTTCTTATTATACTTTTACTTATTATTATATTATTATTACTTCTTACCCTGATGTCTGGACTTCAGACAGAATTAACTCTGGTCATTTTAGGTTGGTGTTTGATTGCTTCACACAGTACACCTACAGATATTATAGGTATAGAAGAAACTAGAGCTGAAACAACTAATTCACTGATCTCTATCAAGTTTCTTTCTTCTGTCTATAGGTGTTTATGATAATATGAAATAACTAATAAATTTATTAAACTATTCATATTTAAACATACATTACAAGATTTACTGTATGACCCTTAATTAGTAGATATAATTAAAAATAAACCAGGTTTAGAAATCACAAATATAATTATATAAAATCACAACATTCATTAATCAGCCCTTGCTGTATATATAGAGTATAGAATATTCTTTGACTGTCTGCCCAGCTACAACCTCATGGTTACGCAACAAAGACCACACACAAGTGACACAACCAGTAAGTGACGTGCAGCCGTCACACAGAGCCTGGGATTTGACAGGATTTCAACACAGATATTTCACCTTGTTGTTGACACAGCTGGAAATGTGTGTGTGTGTGTGTGTGTGTGTGTGTGTGTGTGTATGTGTGTGTGGGCCTCTACGTGTGCTTCACCTCCATAGGCCACAGTGCCTTGTGGGTCTGTGGTCAGACTCTGTCTCAGCTTCTTCCTCTTCTCCTCTGTGACATCCAACCCGAGGAAGGACAAAGCCTGAGAGAGAGAGAGAAATAAAGACAACACAGGGAAATATTTTACCATGGTGCCATTGCGACATTAAACTACGCTTGGCACAATAGTCAGTCCCTGTCATAGCCATGCTGTCTAAACCTTAAAGAAGGTTGATATGCAGTACAGGAATATGCACAAACCACAACTCCTGTCGTATTTCATGGGAAAGTATTTTTTTCTCCTTTCATTCTTCTTTCACTGGCTTTCTGTCCTTTGTTACATTTTCTTACCTAGTGCAGAAGCTCTCAAAGCTAAAAATATCCATAATCCATGTCACTTTCTCTCAAGGAGCCAACCGATCAAGAGAGAATTGTGCCTGTATTGAACGGTTAAACTCTCTCTGTCTCTCTAATCCCATTAATGAATTGGTAGATTAGGGTCAACCTACTGCTGAGTGGGATCCGGACAAAATTTAAATCAAAGCTGAATAACGGTAACAAAACTACACAGAGGGCAGAGACGAGGCAGGGGAAAATACAGACCATCAGCAGAGAGATTGGAAGCTGGAGGGCAGGGGGGAGAGGGGGAGCAGGGAGAGAATGTGCTGACAGGGTAAAAAAAGTACAAATGAAGAGCGCAAGTGTGATAGAGCAAGCAGAGAGAGATCAATAATTAGATGAAGAAAGAGCTCGGGGGTGGGGGTGAAAAAGTGCCACAGCTGTGAAAAAGTTGCAAGTGAGTTCATCAAAATGAGAAGAATCATCAGCCTAAATGTGACTTCTCCTTGAGCGAGACTTTCTGTTTCTTCTTAAACAAAAAGGATCACACTCTTTAACAAACAGTAGGGATGTTTTCCATAAAGCTGTCAGACAGCTAGAATAACTAACTGAGCAGTCAGTGGCAAAAACAAGCATTTTAGTGGACAGACTTTTCACAGGCGCAATCTCCCCAAAGGATTATGTTGCGTTTGCGGAGGCGATCTATTCGACTAATTCCAAAACTTTTGGTAACTATTAGTCATTTAGACCCTAAAATCTGAAAAAGAAAAAAAAGGGCCCAGGTTTAAAAATATTGCAGTTTCCCTTTAAGAGGACTGTTTATCCAGAGGTGTGTGATATTTAAAATGAAAGAAAATGAAAGCATCAAAACATTCCTACAGTAAGTGAGGACATTTTTTTGTTACTAGTACTGAATAGTATCAGTATAATACTACAGTCACAGTCAGTCTTTTGAGTGATGCCCTAGTCAAAGCTGATGTTGTGTCAGATTTAATCAGTCCAGTAATATGTACTGTATGTAGGGATACACTTAACAGTTAATGAAACCTGCCCTAGCTTAGGCTGCATGACAATGGTTACATGTATGAATAAATTGTAGTAATAATATATAAAATACTAGTGAATACTGGCAACAGGTTTTTATCATTTGTCAAGTCTCCAAGAACCTGTATCAGTCAAACCAAAATGACATGAACACATGGGGGGCATCACTGGGAGAGACAGAGAGGACAGAAGGATTCATGCACTTACTGCAAATAAACCTAAAGCAAGGTGTAAACGCACCACACCAAATAGCAGCATGGCTCTAACTGACTTCTCTGACCAGAGGACTGGACTCACCAAGTCTAACTTGTCTGATTTGAGCCGTATGAAGGGGTCCAGTGTTATCTTAGGTTTGGCCCCTGTTGGTAACCTTTGGCTGGTTGAACCTAGAGAAAGGAGAAAAGAAAAAAAGGAAAAAGGGGGTGGAGAAAAAGAGGAAGATGAAGAAAAGAGACAAATGTTTGTCAAAGACAAAAGGGAAAAGCACATTTGTGTGAAGAAAATATTCCCATGTAGAAAATACAGTATCTGTATGAGCTATTGAACCAGGGGAGAGAGTATGTGAGGCCACAGCACACATAGTAAACAGCAGAAGGAGAAATATCATTGGATAATCTGTAATATCAGAGTGGATAGACAGATATTCTCTGTGGATTTGGTGGAAGTGGGTGGTTGTGGTGATACGGGAGGTGTGTGTGTGTGTGTTTGGGTGGGAGGACGAAAAGCAGATGATTAAAAAGAGGAGTGGAGGAAAGGTGGATGATTATATAAATGAGAGTGAGGGAAAACAGTGAGAGTGGGAAGGGCAGACAGCCAATGCCTAATATTAATTTGATGAGTTTGTCTGTCCCAGATGTGTGTGTATGCTTGATATGGCAAAGGGAACCTCTGTGTGTGTGTGTGTGTGTGTGTGCACCCCCTGTTGCTAGGGCTATGAGCTGATTTCAGTGACTACCCTATCCTTCTCCCACCCAAAGGATTTGCACCACCCCCCACCCCTGACTTATGGTTTGATTGACAGACCTGCTGTCGTGACAACAGCCGTGTTTTAAATCCTGGTTCCACCCAGATACCACTCCACATCAAACAATGTGTTGTTATTCTATAAAAAACAAATACATTAGGCATCTTTCCATTTTGAATTAAGGAAACAAAATAAGAAGCATCAAGTCCATCTGCTGCAAATATGGTGTTTTTTTATTAATTAAACGTCACTGTTCTTTTTATTTATTTTGTCTACGTCTTTGGGGCCACATGCTTTGGCTCAAATAAGGGCCAATCAGATTTTGAGTTTGTATGTGACCTGTGAATAAAACACATGCAAGGGATATCAACACAAAGACCGAGAAAAAAAGGAGAGATTACATTACATTTGTGACACATCCACAGTGAGGGTACAAGCAGGAATTTTGGGCCTGCCTGTAGGGGGTAAAAACATGGTATGTGGGTGCATCTTTGTACATGTGTAACTTAGTATTACACAAAGTCTGGAGACCTTGAGTTAGACACATTCATTTTGGTTTAAATCTGTATTCAGAAGCTCACTTAAACTGTTTTTTTTTCTCAGAGCCTTGATTCACCTGATTGTATTTTGTGCACATATTTTAGTTAGAGATATGTTCATTCTTGACCTTGAAAACAGCAGTTGACTGACCTCACCTCATGGTCTATTTAGTAGTTGTTCTGGAGCTTTCAATCGTACCACCTGATTTTCAGCAGTCATTTTCATAGAATGGACAGATTTTTCTGAGCACTTGAAGGAGTCAGTGTTGGCTTAAAACAGATGAAACATGCTTGACGTGGTATGACAAATACTAAATAGACCTTGAAGTGAGATTGTTTTGTCACCTGCTGTTTTCAAGGTCAAGAAGGACCTTTGAAACTCAACTGAGGTAAGATTATTTGGTCAATTATTGACCCTTATTTGAGCCCATATAAGCACTAATACACACTCTCTCTCATGCCTCCTTGACACTGGACTAGAATTCCTCAGGATAAATAAGTTATAATAATAATCATCTTGTAATGTCTGAGCTGATTCTCTGCATGGGTCTCCCTGACATCCTTGTAAAAACAACAGTGTTTGCTAAAATATAGTTGATTATTTGTGACAGAATATTTGTTTTACAACTAACAGACATGTCAGATTCTCCCAAATGACCTCTGCAATCAATACAAAATATAGACCCCAGGTGATAATAGTGCAATTCAGGTTTTACACATATCAACATGTTTATCTCCCTAACAGGATACAACATCTGCTATGCTTTAGGACAGCTTAGACACTGCAACTTTACTTTACTTAAATTTACATTAAAATAACAAGTGTTCACCCTTGCTTCCCATAATTCCAAAAGCATACAGAAATGACGTGTCATGAATCAATGTCACATATCTCAGAAATGAATATCCAGCGAGTATTTCTATCTGCTCACCTCACCACAAACAGCTGACATCTGTCATGGCTAGCAATTGGCTTAACCAATAAGAGCCTGGTGGGGAGCTAAGTGGTCACAGCACCTAGGAAATAACCTTGACTGGGGTAATCCAGGCCAATAGGATTGGGACTCCCAGTCCCAGTTCCTTATCTGTAGAGCTGCTGGTCTGTTTGTAACCTTTCAATTGACTGTTTGATAATGTTTTCAGTCAATCTTGTTTTCATGAGGAGGATCAATGATCTCAGTACCAATTACATCATACCTTCATACGACTAAATCAATGTGAATTATTTAGAGAAATCACCTGAAATTCATCATGCATTTTCATTTGTGTTTTACAGCAGCTGTCTTCTCCCAGACTGTATTTTATTCTGTTGTTAATACCGTATTTTATTCCCTCTCCAATACAAAAACACCAGTGAAATCAATAATGAACTACACCCACTATTGTTAAGGTGCAACTTTATTATGATCCCTCACATTCCTGTGTGCTCTGAGGTCCACTACTGTGCTGTGGTGTCAATTAAATCCTCTCCTCTCCACCTAATCCCCAATCTCTGTAAGGGAGCAAATGTTCCCCATTTTTCATTCTCAGATCAGCTGGGTTTATCTAATGTCTCATTTCAGGGACTTATGGAACAAATCACAAAAAATCTCGACTCTGATTTGGCAGGTGTTTAATAGTCTTTTAAAGGTTATTCTATGACATAGCTGCTTTTTAAAAATACAATATAATAAAAACAAAAATATAATATATTATACAAGTAAACAGGATGAAGGAGAGATGGGTAGCCAATGATGGTGAAGGGAATGAGATGGGGTCATTACCAAGAGCAGTGATTATCACAGGACAAAACCACTGAAACAAATATATATACATACATATATATATATAGTAATTATATGAACTAGCACCATTTTGTATAAATGTCTAAGAGTATTAGGTTGGCATTCTATTTTTGTCTTAGTGTCATCAAATCCTGTGAAAAGATGTCTGTCTGTTAATACTTTCTGACTTTGTGTGCATCCCTTTGTAAAAATGCTCAGTGATTTCCCATACAGCTGATCACTGTAGTTTTATAGTACATTTATTGGGGACTATTTTAAGTGGTGGATGAATCTACATTTGGTGCTCTAGTGAGTATTTGGGGTAGCAGAGTGATGCATGTGCAAATGAGTGTGTCCAAAAAACATTTTTGGACAACAAAGGGAGCTCTACGGCACAGAGAAAAAAGATCTATCAGACTTTGGATACACACAATATTTGTTAGGATATGTTTATTGTTATTTTGGGTCTTCTAATTGGATTCATTAAGAAAACAGTATATAAACAGATTTATCCCTTTAAGTTACATTAAGCTTTATTGTTTGATATTAATCAAATAAGTCCCTGCAATATGAAATGGTTCTTAGTTGCAGCAATCCCACCGTGAATCAACAGCCCACTGCACCCCTGCACAGGTCTCAGTAGTAAAGGGGAGGAACAATTTGGATTATATATAGGGGAAAAGATGCAAGAGAAACCAAGAGAGAATATAGTGAGGTGCTCTACCTGAAATATGAACATCTGGTGGACAGATGTCAGGAGAAGGTGAGGACACTGGGGCTGGCTCCTCTGTACAAATCTGCAAAGAAAACAACACAAATAAAAACAAGTAAATTGATGACACAAAAAAGATGATAATATTAACATTTCCCAATTTCTTTCCAAAGGTAAGATTCTGAAACTGATCTGTAGGATATCACAAAGAACTTTGAAGTTACAGTGACTATGCTATTGAATGCAAAATGCAATAATAAAATGTTACAAAATCTGACAGAATCTCCAAAACCTTGACATATTGTTTTTGATCGCTAAAACAAAGCATTGCTGACCTCAGGTGATCGAATATGGACTTTTAAGCGTCCAGAGTTGTAGCTGTTGCCCGCAGCTCGCTGGACCCCGTTGTGGAGAGATGTGCTACTTGGAAAAAGTCCTTTCCCTGGGATGAAGGCTATCTCCACCACACTGTCTTGGCTGGGGACACAATACATAAAAATAAAAAGACATAAACATGTACACAGTGACTTATATATGCAGAAGAAAGAGGGACAACTCAGGCAGTGTCACCACACACCTGAATTTGACTTTGTTCAGCATGCTTTTGGCTTCCTCATGGGTCACACCTATCAAGGACTCCTTGTTGATGGCAATGAGTTGATCCCCAGGCCTCAGACGTCCATCCTACAAAACAAGGAGACACAGCCTTTTATCATGCAGAGCTATAATGCCACACAGGTGCCCTATTTCCTTTGATGCCTCATTCTGTTAAATAGGATTGTATAATCTTCTTGATTTATGTCCACTGGGCTGGGTGTGTAAGAGAGTATAGGCCGATCTAAATAATCTTAACACCTGGCCAAGTATAGTCACAATCAGCCCTTTTCCACTGTAGGAGTACAGGTGTAATTGTCAGAGCTGCTGATTATGACTGTTCAAGCAGATGTGTCATCGCACAATAATAAGGATGACTATACCAAAACCAGCAGCTGGCGAAAAGGTTATACCACTAGGTTGCCACTAATCTGATCTGCTGGATCTGCTGGATTGGTATCACCACCAATAAGAATGAGGTATTGGTATATGTTGTGTTTTCTCAGTTCCATTCACAGAAGACCATCTGCATTCGCTTTCTCTCTGCTTAGCTGTTTTTCCTACTGTTTGTCTCAAACTACTTTGAACTGCCTTCTGCTTACTAAGTGGACTACTGACAGAATTGTTCTTGGACTCGTCACCCTGGTAACCAAGAAAATGGACGAAAAACTTGTTTTGGCTGTTTGTCCTGAGCTCTATGATGTAATTTTATCACCCTATGTGTCGTAAGCTTATTGTTCGCTGTGTAGTTTTAATGGCAACAATTTCTTCATTTTCTTCTCTCAACGCACCAATGCTTCCAACTTCAATTCTATGAGAAAAGCTATAGTACATAAAAAGGAGGCAGAGCATTTTTTAAAACTGCATTGCATCAGATCTTCTGCGAATAGTCAACACTTCTCTACCCACAGGCCCTAAAAACTGCACTCAAGCCATTCTTAAAAAAGAATAATCTAGACAACTCATTAATAGACAATCACAGACCAATACCAATCAATCTTAAGTAAAATCTCTGAAAAACAGCTTCAACAGCTTAACACCTTCCTGGCCCTAAACAATTGATTTGATATTTTCCAGTCACAATTTCAACCACACTGCAGCATTCTATTACTACACAGATGGGAAAAGTGGGTGGGATTTTCGGGCACAGTGCTAAATTGGTTTGAATAATATTTGAAGGATAGGGACTACTTAATGTCCATCTGTAATTACATTTCTGAGTGTGCAAAAATGACACGTGGAGTTCCCCAAGGGTCCGTTCTCAGGCCTATTCTGTTCAACATCTACATGTTCCCACTGGCAGATATGGAAAACAACAAAAAATCAAGGTCTAATTCTACAACACATGGCTGCAGAATGAAAATAGAAACAATATATACAAAGGTAGTGGTATGGTAATGTGCAGGATGAGATGGAGTTGAGGAGTCTCACAGTCTGAGGAATGAAGCTCCTCTGCAGTCCTGTGGTACAACAGCGGTTACTTCTGTATTGCCAGTTTGTAATGTTTTCAGTCAGGATGCTTTCTATTGGTTCTTTGTAAAGGTTAACAAGGACATGGCACATGGTTTTTTGCCTTCAATTTCATGACAATCTAACATTATACGTGCCACGTTATAACTACTACAATTCTGATAAATGCATAGCTATGCATATTTCCCCAGCTGACTCATTCCGTATAGCAAATCACAGTGCAGGAAGTGCTAGCTTGCTTCCCTTATGACACAGGGGATTAAGAGTTGGGATTTGGAGGAAATGGACAACCTGCTTCCATAAGCACAAGACCTAGAAGCTGAGGAGGTCAGTGTCAGTAGCTGCTGTAATAGAGCGAAGCATTAATGTACAGTGTCAAGTGAGTTAAAGGGACAGAGTGGACATACAGCGGTGCTTTACAGTGCCTTGTCTCTAACATAGTTAGTTGCATGTTGTCTTTCTACCTTGCACCATTCACCATCTGTCATTAGGGATTTTCAGTCTGAAGGTCAAACGAAAAACAAATGGACCAACGGAAATATCATGCATACATGTCTGCTGCACTGCAGCCTCATCCCTAATAAAATCTTTCAGTACTGCTGCTAGGTTAATGCAGTGTGCGTGGAGAGATGGCTAAGTTTAAAATGATGTTATTTTATTCAGATCATTAGCAATGCACATCTACTTCTAAAATCTATTCTATTTATCTATTTTGCACTGCTGGGACATGAGGAAACCTATGTATGTACTGCTCATACTATGTTATTGACAATAAAGCTCTCTTATCTTATCTTATCTACAAGAGCAGTAACTGCTTTTTGGCCACTTGGGGGCAGTGACATGTGACATATTATCACCTTATAAATTCATCATGGCGAACATGATAGAAAACAGATCAAACGCACAGTAACGTTATCATTCATTTTGAGTAGTTTTTGTGCCCAGCTTACAAATACTAGGGTTAACCCTAACCCAATATATTCACTCTCCTTTTAGCTCAGTTTTTGTTCTCCACCAACTCCTGAGGGAAATATCTGTCTCTTTAGCTGCTAATTGCTCCACCACGTTCACCAGCTAGTCTCTCAGTGTGTCTGATGTCTGCTACTAAGTAGTGTACAGTGTGTTTATCAGGTAGTGTACAGTGGGGAATGCACAGTTGAGGATCATGCTCCGTGGGATCAAGAGACATGGAAGACTACATATTGGACCCCAACCAATCACAGCCATCTATCATGACTTCTGTGATGTACAGAGGTAACCAAAAATAATCTGATAGAGACCTACTTCACTGTTCCACCTGGCAGCATCAACATCAATTCCTCTTTTTCTTCTCAAACAACTTTCCACAGGGATCATGGGATACATTGTTAGTCCTGAGGCCCTCTCTGTGATTCACTGGCACTCACTGACATCTTGAATCCAAATGATGTAAAACCTTGCAGGACATATGCAACAACAGACATCTGCTTAGAAACAGCTTTCTTCAAGCATACAAACACAAGGGCAGATTCCTGCATTATCTGTCTCTCCACTTCATTCTTCTCCTTTCCTACGTTGTCATATTGCCCAGAGTTGACAGTGAGTAGGTGGACAGAGAGGCATGGAGGATGGGATTGGGAAGAGAGAAGCAGAGGAAGCTGGAGAAAAGGAAGAAATTCAGCGATATGTACAAACAGGAGGGGTATGTAGGATTGTTTCAGTGCACCAGTCTATAGCATCATGGAATTTCCTGGGGTTTGTTGCATCCTGTTTGATCATATGACTGCTCGTATTTCTTGACCAGCTAAGTTCTTAGAGATGTTGCTGTGTTCCATCTCAGTGTTGAACTTCGTAACCCTTGTCAAGAATGTTGATATTCATTTTTGCAGTATCCAGCCCTTGCTGCCTTGTTTATGTCAAACACAAATGGCTGTGCTCCAATATTCCCTGAGACACTGTGGAAAGTGTGCAGAGCTCATCCATCATGTTTACCAGCACCTTCCCATCAGGATAAATGGAACATTCACTTTTTTCTCTCTCACCTCAACCCTTATATGATTCCATTAGGAACCAGTCTTAGGGAAAAAAACAAATAGATTAAAATATAAGTCTGGCGATATTCTATATTTTTCTTTTTTTCATAAAATCCCTTGAAAAGGACAAAACCAACAACAAACACACCAATGAGCCAAACTGTTGCACCTCCATTACCATGAACACTGTAGTGTATTTTAACTTTATTCTTAACTTTATTCTGTTAATGGAGACAATCTCTTGAGCACCAAGTAATCCACCACATAAAATAATCCAAAACAAATGTATTATTTCCTCCTGTTTGAGTTTGTTAAAACTACAGTGACAAATTAAACTATATGCAGGTGCCACTGCTGCCCCTGCAGTATGTGCATATCTACCAGTGTGCAAGACAAAATCTTCTGCATTGTAATTGTGTGTGTGTGTGTGTGTGTGTGTGTGTGCGTGTGTGTGTGTGTGTGTGTGTGTGTGTGTGTGTGCGTGTGTGTGTGTGTGATGAGGGAGCACCTTATGGTAATTTCATTCAGGGAGTCTTGGTGATACTACAATTAACAGAGACATGCTGTATATATTCTATTTTAGGAACATACAGTATACTGAATTGGGACACAGCTTGCAAGCTCCCTCATTACAGGAAAACACTCTAACTGCTCTTTTGATGATAATCTCTGTACTTATTAGATGTTTTTTATTGAGAGGATTTATTATTAATGCATACAGTTTTAGATGATTGTGCAATTTCACTCCACCAGCTGTAGGCATCACTGGGTACTGTGTTGTGTGTAAGCTAAATGCAGACCAGTCTTTGAACTATACTGCTTCTTGCTTGTTACTTTGAGAGTTGAGATTTTACAATTTCCCAGATTGCTACTTGCATTTATTCACATTTGTCATTTAGTGTATGTGCCAATGACAAACACTACTGGCAATTTACTTTGATGCACCACCGTGAAAATCTTTCCTAGCTGAGCTCTCAAGGTGTGTGCAGATCAACTGGCAAATGGCCATTGTCCCCATCCCCAACCAGTCCAAAACCCTTTGCCTTAATGACTATCACCCAGTAACACTCACCTCTACCATTATGAAGTGCTTTGAGCGGTCAAAATCTTCATCACCTCCTCCCTCCCTGACTCACTGGACCCACTGCAATTTACATAAAGGCCAAACAGATCAACAGACCATGCCATCACCCTAACCCTCCACACTGCCTCCTCCCACCTGGACCAGAGGAACAGATGTGATAATGCAGTTCATTGACTATAGTTTAGAATTTAATACCACCGCCCTCTGTGTTTGGATCCTGATCTTCCTCATGGGCAGACCCCAGGCTGTGCGGATGAGCAACACCACATCTTCCACCCTGACTCTTAACATGGGCGTCCCTCAGGGATGCGTGCTCAGCCCTCTGCTGTACTCTTTGTTTACACACGACACGCTTTCAACCATATCACATGGTCTTCACCAAGTTTAACTTTTAGGTTCACATGGATGAGAAGATGGACAGTTTGAACATCTACAGTTCCATGACAACTAACTAACTAAATAAATAAATAAAACTAAACTAAGCAAACTCAATCTGTTGATGAAGACCATATGACATGTTCAAGAGCTCCAGAACGTAAGTGGACCTTCAGTGGAGATTGTGTTATCAACACAGCTAAAACTTCCGAAGTATTTTGTCAACTGCTGTTTCCAAAGTGAAGAATTAACTCTGACTGTGTTGCAGGCAATTTGATTCAGATCACTAAATGTGTCTTTAGTAGTGTTGTGTCTAGTAGAGAAACGCTCAAATAGCCCTACACTACTACATCTGCTTCTTAACCTAATAGTATTAACCTTATAATTAGTGTTGGCAAACCTACAGCACTTCCCCAACTTAATTCCCCATTAATACCAATTTAGGAGTAGTAACATATCCTTGTGACAGTAAGATTAGCTGAAGTATCCATTACTTGCTTTACTTGCATGGTTTGTGTACTACCACTAAACGTTAGCATTAATGTTACATTCAGTAGATGTGACTTTCAGTATAAGTTATTTTTAGATAACGTCACTATCAGCTACTGTTACTTAATCCAGTCAATTGCCAAAATAAACACTTTGGGATACATGCCACTGTACATGTAAAGGTCTGTGGCAGGTCTGTGGCATATTTGAATTTGACATGCTGTTACTATATAATAGTTACAGCATGTCAACATAAAGCATGTTACAGAAACAGGATCAGCAGGCTGTGACCTGAGCATGGCTCAGCAGTATTTTGCACTAATCTGAGGTCAGAGATACAGAGGGTTGCACATGCACTCTTTATTCCCCTTCTTCATCCCTCTGTCTCTCCTCTACCTCAATAGTGTTCACTTAATGTCCCTACAAGGAGTCCCTCACTGCTGCACTGCATCCATATTATGTACGTTATGTTTTGTCCAGCTATCCCAGTGCTCAGGGTACTCATCATGCTGTTGCTACTATACCGTAGGGAATTTGTTAGCTGTAATTGATTGCTTTACTTATTAATATATTTTTTATATCATCTTATTAATATTAGACATCAATCTGATTTTAAATTTAAGTAAAATCCTCATGCAATTCATGAGAAATGTTTGCATGCTAGCAGTGGCTGCTTTACCAAAACAAAGGGAGATAAAGTCAGAGCACCCGTCAAACATAGTCCATGAGAGTCCATGTGTTAGCTGGTTGTGTAAGTATGTATGCTGACATTAACATATATAATATTTATATACTATATACTATACTATATATAATTTGGATCAACACTACTCCCTTCGCATACACTCATTCAATGTCTGCAGTTTTGGGAATTCAATTTCCCTGCCTCGTTTCTTACCCGGTGACAGTCTCCTCCAGAGAGCACCTCCTGGATGAAGACCGCGGGGCCGTCGGGCCTGTTGGAGCCTCCTCCCATGGTGATGCCCAAATTGCTGGACCGTGCCACTGAAATGAGCTGAATCACTCCTTCACCTGGATGACTGAGAACATGAAGACACATGAACACATCAATCTTTTAAGTAAAGGGGTTGTATTGTTGTTAATGAAGGGCATGGTGCATATGTCAAGTAAGAAGTAAGAAGTATATATATTTACTATATTTAGTACTCTTATAAAAAGGAATTTAGGGAACCTTATCAAACATGTTTATGTACAAAATGAACATCAGCTGAAAAATTTATCTAAAACGTATGAATTTAGATCAATGGTCAGGGGTGCACCATTGACTTTCTCTGAGTGGGAGGGTGGTGGACAGTGCAAAACATTTAAGATATCAAATATATATACAAAAGATACACAGAACTAAAAATATCCAAACATTTTGTATTGGCATAATTGAAAGTTAGAGGTTTAAAAGTTTCTGCCTCTGCTTTCATTGCTGCTACACTAAAATTAATATTTCTATGTTACAACTCTCTATTATGTTATTATGTTATATTGTGTTACCACATCTGGTTTAGCTGGGCAGAGCGTCCAGGTGTGGATTATTCTTACTTGTTGTTAAGAGTACTACTATTCTCTTAACAACAGGAGAGTGTCATGGTTAATGTGACTCCTGTACAGAATGATCTTACCTGAGGGAGCGCAGCATTGGCCCACTGTTATTGTACATGTTCTGAGAGCCTGCTGGGCTCAACAACAAAGGACTCTGGGAGCGAGACGAGGAACCAGATGATGTACTATCCAGGTAGCGGCCCCCTATGGAATGGCCAGAAAGAACAAAAACTCAACATGTGTAACAATAATTGTCAAAATGGCAAACGTGAGATAATCACTTCCAGATTAAGTAATTATTTAGATGAGGGGTAGCAAGCAAACATGATGGTCTCTTGATATGTGTTCTAAAAGGAAAGAAGTGCAGGGAATAAACCTTTGAGACATACTGTACTGAAACACAAGCCTTCAACAATTTGCAGCTGCTACAGATGGCTCCTGTGGCACTGAGGCTCTCCACTGAAAAACCTCTATCTTTCTGTTAAACATTTCTTAAGCCTGAGCAACTCTTAAGCACTGAATAATATCTAATATGCTGACCAAGCCAACTGCCCAAATATACCCCAGACTTGTTTTCTTTTCTTTTTTCAACCACTGCCTGGGGTAAACATCTGCTTCTTTCCTGTCCTCAGATTCAAAGGTAAATCTCGTAGTGGGGAGGTTATTCATGCTGAAATCCATGGATTCTTTGATACAATGAGATAAGTTATTATGCACAGAGCTCTTGTTTTTAAATGAGTAAATGGTGGGAAAGCACAGGAAACCACCACGGAACAAAATGCCATGTGTGCTCGCACCACACTCGCTTGTTAACATGAATGGGGAGAAGAGTGTTAGATTTCTCTAATCTTCTTGTGCATCATACACAAAGTGTTTTATACTCCTCCATTTACTTCAACTTGGCAAGAGTCGAGCAGAAACTGCAGCATGTAAATCATTGTCTGGTTTCCTAAACATCATCGACAACATGTGATATGATTTTCCAGTGGCATAAGAATATATTTTCAGAGGTGGTACCAAGTCAGAAGTAAGTCTCAAGTCTCGGCTATGAAGTCAAGACCAATAGGTTTCAAGTAGAGATTCAAGTCAAGACCACCACGTACCAAATCTAAATTCAAGTCAAGAACAACAAGTCCAAGTAAAGTCACAAGTCATTGGCTTTAAAGTCAAAATCAAGTTGCAAGTCTTTTTAGATTTTGTCAGGCTAAGGAAAGAGATCAGATTTATGACTCAAGTCTAAGTCATGGGGCTTAAGTCAACATCTCTGGTATATTTTGAACAAGACCTTCATAAAACAGTTAATCTTCAGTAACCTAAAGTTGAAACTAAAAAAAGATTTGTAACTGAAAAACAATACAATACAAGCATGCATTCATGAATCTGTGGAGCTGCGATCAGTGTTAATATATTCTCAAAATCCCGAAACAGAAAGTAACTTCATCCATGGGAAACACAGGACATTTTAAAGAAAAAAGGATCAGATCTGAGAAGTTGAAGTAAAAAATCGGTAAGTAAAATATTTTCAAATCTTGTTTTCAGTTACAGATCATGTAATACACATTTACAAATCCTATTGAGATTATATTCACTCCATACAACCACTTCATGCCTGGATTGCTCAAGTTCAAGGTCTTTTATTTTCGTGTACACAGCAGTTACATTGAAGCCGTCGTTGGAAATGAAATTCATTCAAATTCAAATTCCCTCCATCTGTGCTCTTACATATATATAAAGAATATGTGTAAAGAAATAGCATGTAAATGGAACAAAATCTAATTAAAATCTAAGCAATAAAATAGTGCAAGTCCAGGAATATAATATAATATAATATGTGGTAACCTGGTGAGTAATGGTAAAATGTATAAACTGTAATGCAAACAGGTTGTGCAGTAAGGTGGTAATGAGAACAGATTGCTGACAAGTATGCATTTATAAACAGCATATATATATATATATATATATATATATATATATATATATATATATATATAT